>JAPKLX010000409.1:0-17357 GCA_026898415.1 Leonotis leonurus | reverse complement strand
CCCCCCCCCCCCCCCCCCCCATACACTCAGTATACTCGTTTTGGGACAAACAGGTGTAACTTGTGTTGTGCTAAAAAAAATTTAATAGTGAAGAAATAATTTAAGAATAATTTCATTTATTACATAATTAAAAATAATAAAATAAATAATTTATAAATATAATACTCCCTCTATCCCACTATTCTTGGCCCTAAAAATCAATGAACATTCACATTTTTTGTCAAACGGAATCAAGAATACTGGGACGGAGGGAGTAAATAATATCGGGTAATTCAGATATACCCGATAATGTATTTAGTAACAACCGGACTCAACCCATAATACATAAACTTTGAGTATACGGATGCCCGAACTTAATTGGATATCGAAAAGTTTGGGTATTATCCGAAGCCTAATATCTGATTGGATACACATAGAATGCAATCTAAATCTCTATTTTCACTCACGAGAAATGAGTACTCTCTATTGGATACAAATTCTTGATGGGATCGTTATAATAATAATATTAGATTTTTGAGAATTTGTTTGAATAGTTTGATTTTGTGGGAGTAAATTAAAGAATATTGTACGCAATGAAAGATTAGGCTTTGTTAGTCTCATCTCATGGAGACAACTACTATCAAACACGATTTTGTCCGTTTTCGTTGAGTGTCAATAAAATTTTGCAAAATAAAACAGATAAAATAGTTTGGTTCGTTGAGTGTTGCATCATTAGTTATATAACAATGTAAAGGTGTCAATTGGTAATCAGTTCTCGAAAAGAATTGGTACTAAATCAGTACCATACTGGGAACCGGTTATCGAGTACCGTTTTTTTGATAAATGTAACGGTTACCAATTTTTAAGTTTGAAAAAATACCGGTACTCGGGTAACTGGTATTGAACCGATACCGGGCCAAGTATCAATTTCTAAAATTAAATATTAAAAAATATTCCCACTGTCTCACTAAGCATGATACTTTTTTTTCTGGCACGGTTATTAGAGAGAGTGTATAAAGTAGTGTAAGAGTGATAAAGGCGGTAGGGTCCACACTTTTTTGAAGGGATAACTTTTACTATTTTTGGAATGTGTCAAACTTAGTGAAACGTCCCAATAAGAGAAGTGTGTCAAACTTAGTGGGACGGAGGGAGTATATATTTTATATTTATTTAAAAATATTGTATATATTATAAAACATTTATAAATTACTCCCTCCGTCCATGAAAATGGTTTACACTTTGACCCGACATGGGTTTTAATAATGTATGCTGACTTTAGTAGGAATGTGTAGTTAGTGGAGTTTGGGTCCCACTTGATATATTGTTTTAAATTGGATTGTGTGTAGTTAGTGGTGGGGTCTATTTACTATAAATGGAAGGTTTCAAATATAAACTATTTTCGTGGATGTCTCAAAATGGCAAAATGTAAACCAGTTTGGTGGACGGAGGTAGTAAATTAAATTATATTTATATTGAATTATTATTGTTGGTTTAAATTAATATTTTTAAAATAAAATAAAAAATATTTAAAAATAATTAAAATAAAAAAGGTATCTTAATCGGTTCTACCGGTACCAAACCGTTCGGTACCCAATTAACCGATAAAACAACTGATTCCGGTACTGATTCCTAAAATTATGAATTTTTTAACCTGTACCGTACCGATTGACACCACTATAACAATGTTTTGAAAAGATATTTGTAGTGTACATTATATTTTATTTTGCAACAATCATTATAAATGAGACAAATTGTAGGACAAAAGTCATCATGCAAATGGACCCAACCTTCATCTTCAACTTGAAACTTCTTCATGCTTTACTTTTTAATTTGATTTCAACTAATAATTTATTCTATAAATTTTGAAGAATATTTCTCCACAAACAATTTTAAAATGGAAAAACAAATTTAACTAGAAATGGGTTGGCAAACCCGTCCAAAATATGCCACAAGTTTGAATTTTACAAATTATTAATATCACTAAGATTAAGTCTATAAAGAAGGTTATGTACACAAAAATTAGGACATTAAGGTGGTAATGTTGGAAAACAATTGGAAATTTTTTGATGTTGTTAAAGTTGTTAGATTGGTTTTGATTAGAGCTGGTAAAAAAGGTCTGAACCCAAAGTTCCGCCCGAAAGTTTGGGGTTTGGGTTTGGAAAAAGGAGGCCCGAAAAAAAACAGACCTAAAAATCCCGTCCGAAAATAGCCTCGAGCTCGATGTGCTTTGGGCAAAAAAAGTCCGCCCGATAATATAAGATAAAATACTATTTTTTTGCAATTTTTATTTTATTTAATGATTATTGTAATATTTATATTTTGTATGACTTTGATAGGTAATGAATAAAACACTTTTAAAGTTTTAATTGTTTATTTTAGGATTGTTATATAATTTAAATCATGATCTTATGATGTTTATATTTTATGTTTCTTAATTATTTATTCATAATTTTTTTAATATTTAAAGATGCTAATTGCATAGTTTAATTTTACGTTGTAAATGTTTAAAAAAAATCTTTTTATTTTAATTGAATTGAACTTTAGGCCTGCCCAAAAAAAATACGTCCGCCTGGGGTTGGGTTGGGCCTCACATTATGAAGCCCGAAAATATTCGGGCGGGCTTGGACGGACCTCAAAATTATGAAAAGTCCGATGGGCCGGGCCGGGCGGGCTCAACCATCTACTTTTGCCACCTCTAGTTTTGATGATGTTTGTGAAACCATTATAGTGTTGTGATGATTGATTCATTCTTTGTGCCTGTTTGGTGTGTTTTTTTCGTGTTTTTACACGACCTTTCGAGTCTCATTTCATAGCTTTAAGTTCATTTGATATATCTTTTTTGGTTCGTATTTACGCCCGATTATCGTAATTACATGTAGGTTGTTTGGTGTGGAAATTGGTGGGAAATTGAGTTATAACGATGAAGCTTGGATACCATAGGATTAAAGTTCATCTCGATAGAAGTCTATAGCCGCAAACGGATCCAAAATCGGAGTTTAAACGATTGAGAATGGGCCGAAACAAAATCGTTATGCGCGAAGGCCAGCGCCAGGGACCAGCGGTCACTGGACCCCAGCACCGGCTGGACCTGTGACTCGGCTGGGACAAAAACGCGAGCCCAGCGCCCGCTAGACTCTCTGCGGGTGCTGGGCGTGATTTTTGGACGCATTTTATGCTATTTAAAGTTCGTTTTTGGGCGTATTTTCGACCTCTCTTTCATATTTTCTCTTTTTCAAACCCTAGAACACTTAGATTATTTAATTTTTATTGTAATTTCGCATCGGGACGAAGGATTGAGGGTGAGATTAACGTTCAATCCAAGATTTATTCTTAGTAAGTGTCTCTTATTTTTGAATATTGAATGGATTGGTTTGTTTTTCTCTACCTAGTTTTATGGATTTCTTGATTAATTATTGATTGTTCTTGATTCATGCTTTATTGATTAAACTTGTGCATAATCAAATTCAATGCTTGATCACCATTTAATTACCTTTGTATTCTAGATGTGATTGAGAAATAAATCTAGAATTTGACCTAGGGTTTAATCATCAATAGTTCCAAATCGGAAATATAGGAATTATATTCGTTGTTAAATGTGATTTTCCTATTGTGTAATTCGAATACGTAAGTTAGAATTGCGGCTTAATTATTGAGTATTCAATGTTATGTGATGCTTAAAATTGATTGTTTGTGTCTAGCATAGTTATATTTTGCAGAATACTAAGTGTAAAAGGACAAATCGATGAAAGATAGATCGAGTCATGTGTTCTTCATAGCAGATCAGCTAACATGTAATGATATGTTAATAATATAATAACCTAGTCAATAGAGTCTAATTTTATTTAGTTTATGTATTACAACATGAGATCAAATTGCTAGGACAGATTGAGTATAACGATCTGTTCATAGCATTTAGCTCGGCAATCCGGCGGTTGTTCTCCACAACCTGTTGCTCTATCATCCGCTGACTCGCTATCATCGAGGTGTTGTACCCTCCAAAATCATGGTAGAAAGTATGAACCGTGGAGGGTGAATAACACCGAATGAAGTGCGCTGGAAATTTCGTCAGAAAGTAGCGGTGGCAGCAGCGAGCAGGTGGCGTCCGGCGGTGGTGGAAGGAGTCTCCGGTGGGTGGAAATGAGTGGTTGTGGAATTGGGTGAGAGATATGGTGGATGGATAAATCAATGAAGGAAAGGTGGAATGATTGAGAAATTTTGATGGAGGGTTTGGGAGAGGTGTGCGTCGGGTGAGAGGGAAGAAAAAGAGGCGTGGGATAAAGGAAGAATAAGTATGGTTTCGCAAGGGGTAGTGGCTGCTAAGGGGGGTAGCGGTCACTACTCTTGTGTGCTTGAGGGCTGGGATCAGCCGATGGCTAGTGACTACTCCGACCTCGGCTTCTGATCTGAAGCTCTCTTTCAAACTGGAATCCTGCACAACAGAGACCTCGGCAAAAGTATCAATATGATCAATGAACGAACAGTCCTTAATAGAACTAACAGAGGTCATAGCCTTGTGCTTATGCACAGAAAATGAAACTGTCTCTCCTAACACTGACATCTTAATATTACCATTATTAACATCAATCAAAGTGTTAGTAGTCGCCATAAATGGTCTACCTAGCAATAAAGTATGATCACGCTCATTCTCATGCACATCACCTATCTCAAGAACAACGAAATTCATAGGAACAATCAATCCACCAACACTAACTAGAATATTCTCAATAATACCTCTAGGATATCTAACAGAATGATCAGCTAACTGCAAACTCATGCGAGTGGGTTTCAACTCTCCTAACTCTAATTCTTTAAAAATTGAGTAATGCATGAGATTGATACCAGCACCTAAATCGAGCATACCTGTCACAATCTTACCATTCCCTAGAGCGATGGGGATGACGAAACTACTTGGATCTCACAGCTTTTGTGAAAGAGGCTGCTGCATGATAGAGCTGGCTACCTCGGACACCATCACGGACTCGTCATCAGCAAATCTTCTCTTCTTGGAGGCAAGCTCCTTGAAGAACTTGAGGTAGGATGGAACATTTCGAATGACCTTCAATAGGGGCAAATTCACACGCACTTGAGAAAGCATTTTGTAGAAGTCCTTGAATTTTTGTTCCAACTTCTCATTTCTCAGTCTGCTCGGGAAGGGAATCGGTGTTTTGTAAAGATTGGCCATCTTGTGCAACTGAATAGCTGGCTGCTCCGGTTCCATCTCCTTTTCCTTCTCCTTCTCCTCCTCCACTTTGTCTTCCTCAGCTTCCAGGAGCTCCACTTTGTTATCCACATAGAACAGTAATAGCTTGCACCTGATGTGGCGAATGTCCCTATCCCGGTATCCTTCCTGTCTGTAGCTGTTGTTGCACCTGATTCATAGCTCCAGATATTTGCCCCACTTGATTCTCGAGGCGCTTGATAGTAGCCTCTTGAGCCTCGCGAGCTAGTTTGTTCTCCTGCATGAAAGCTACAAGACTGTACTCTAGAGATGATTTAGGCTGAGCCGGTCGTGGTGCAGATGGGAACTGTGGCTGGAACTGAGGTCCCGACTGCTGAAACTGAGGCAGCGGCGATTGGGGTAGCTGCTGAAAATGAGGTGGCGGCTGCTGATATGGTGGAGGAGGTGGATAATACCCTGACTGAGGTGAGTAATAAGGCTGCTGTGGTGGATAATACACATGCTGAGGTGAGTAGTACTACTGTGGGGGTGCTCGTTGGGTAGGAAAATTCGATCCTTGCCCTTGATTTGTCCCCTTCCATGTAGAGCTATTCTGAGCTCTCCATCCCGAAGTCTGCTGGACTAGATGTTGTTCGAATGACGGGTGTGGCGGGAAGCCTTGTATAGCATAGACTTTCGCCTCTCCTTCATAAGTCATCTCCGCCATCCTGGTGCACTAATCCTCATTATGAGTGATCACCGCAAATCAGGCACGGCTCGGGTGTGGGATCGTGCTTCGCCACTGCAGGAGGCTTACTCATCTTCAACTCTCTCTTGCATCATATCGGCCATCTGCTTCTTGAGGTCTGGGCTCACTCCAATCTCTCGGACTTCCACTCTCTTAGTCCGTGAGGTTTTCTGCTGCGAATTAGTGGCTAGAGTCTCAAAAATCTCTATTGCCTCCTCAGCCGTCTTCTCAGATCTATTTGCCACAGCTGCTGTATCCACCATGAACCCATAAGTGTGCAGCAACCCATTGTAGAAAATCTGCCAAAGGAGTTCTGGCACAATTTGATGGTGCGGGCACTGTTGCTGGAGCTCTCTGAACCTGTCTAGGGCCTCGTGAAAAGGCTCGTCAGGCTCCTGAGCAAACTGCATGATCTGAAGTCGGATCTGCTGCATCTTATGGTTGGGATAGTATTTGAGCAAGAATGTAGTACTCACCACCTTCCAATTGGGTAACGACCTTGCTGGAAGGGAGAGATACCACGACATCATCTTATCCTTAAGTGAATAGGGGAAGCACTTCCTGAGCAGCTCATCCTCGGTGATAGTTTGGAGTGGAATAGACTGGACAGCTGTGCAGAATTCTCTGATGAATAGGAGTGCGTCTTCATTAGGCAGCCCGTAGAACGATAGAAGCAAGTTGATGTGGTTATGCTTCAGCTCATAATTCCTCCCCGCAGCAGAGAGTACGATAGTGGATGCGGTAATGCCATATGTTGGCCTGAAAAAGTCTCCGAGCTTCCTAGGGGTTTCGTCTTCCTCGGCCATTATTACTAGTTTTTCTTCGAATAATGAGGCGAGGTTGAAAACGTCCCTAAATCGCTCCTCAAGCACGACTTCTCGTCTATTGATGTTGTCAACGTAAGGCACCAGCTCTTGTGTAATATCCTTAAATTTTAATTAGTACTTAATTGCTAATTAGAAATTTAATAAGGCTTTGCATCCTTAAGAAATGAAAATAGGAAAATTTAAAATTAAAAGTACTTAGTTGTAATTAGTGAAGATAAGTGACCTAAGTGTTACTTAAGCATGATTTAGAGAAAAATGCTAACATATTATGGAGATAACCATAATATGATAGAATAAAATAAAATAAGAGAATTCTTCAAAATTCTAGAATGTAGTAGAAAGTGATGAATAATCACTTAATTAATTAAATCTAAATAAAATTAATTATTATTATTTATATAAAAATCTAGTTTGCACTATTCATGATAAACATCAAAAAATTTCTCTTCTTCTTCTTCATAATTTTCGAAAATCACCACCATCCCTACACCAAAATTTTTTTTATCTCATCCCAAGCATAATAGTGTGATCTCAAGCTACATCAAGTATAAAGATTAGTTAATTGAAGGTAAATAATACTATTCCATCATACTTTTGTGTTTTAATTTTGATAAATTATGATTTTGAAACATGATGGAGGAAGATTGGAGATTTCAAAGTATTAGTAAAGTTCTTGTTGTTTTTATGATTAAATCATGCATAAAGTGGAAGAATATGTAAAAATAAGATGAATTAGATGAAGATATGGCCTTAGGGTTTGAGTTTAAATTTATGTTAATAATTGTGATGCTATGCTTAAATTAAGCTTATATTCATGTAATTAAGCATGTTTAAACATAAGATTAGAAAGAAATTTGGTGAAAATCAAGATATGAGTGTTGGTGAAATTTTCGAAAAACTAGAGATAAAGAGCTATGGGTACTTTATTTTATTTGCCTTAATTAACTTGATATATGATCTTTATGAAGCATAATAAGTAATATATAAATTATTTAGATTTTTTCAAACTCATATGTAAAAGTTGGAAAGAGTTAGTTTGTGTATTCATATGATATATTGTGTTTAAGGCATAATATGTTTAATCTTCCTTAAATATTAGGAAGAGAAATTGAAGAGTATGTAGTAAAATATGTCGTTGAAAAGACGATATGTTAGAACATAAAGAAGTGACGTAATAACATAGATATGATAAGTAATTAATATAGCACAAAGATAGAAGGATGCAATAGCCGAAGAACTTATAGTTATAATAGTTGGCAATCAAATAAATTATAAGAAGAAGAATGAAATTATGAATTGATGATTCCATAGAAAAGAGTATGGTTTTCTTATTCTTAAATGTTTTACTAATGTAAGGTCCAGTTGAGAAAGGAAAAGAAGTAAAAAAAAGAAGGAGACGAAGCCTTGGATTATATAGATTAAACCATCCAGGTGGGCTTTCGAACTAAAGAATTATTTATGATGATATGTTGTTATGTTTAAAGAAGTTTGACTTGCCTGTTTTGAGCATGTTGCATTTTACCTATCTACAAGAGAATTACGATATCGGCCTTATGCCGGACGAGCTGCCGGTAAAGGTTTGTGTACACATTGGACCGTGAGTCAGCGAACGGGTTGGCCGGTCAGAGTGTTTGAGAGGGAGGCCTACCTCTCAACACATGTGTGTAGATATGGTATTACAGATTTGAGATAATTGTTTGCAGACACATGACATGCATATTCAGTTTTTATTATTTTTGAGAAAGAAAAGATATATGTTTTAAGAAGCGTATGCAGGTTATTTCTTAAAAACTCTGTATATGCTAAAGTTGGCAAGTCAAAAATATAGCTCTAGGAGCAAGTTTTAAATATTTTTGGCATGTGTCCACTGAGTGCTTTATGTACTCATGCCCTGCATGTATTTCTAAACTTGCAGGTTGAGCTGGGAGATGGCATTGGAGATGAACAATGTAGTTACTTTTGATATGTAAATATTGAGTGGAGTTATGGTCATCTTGTTAAACCTTGTTGAAACATACTTTGTAAGCCCTGAGTTATATGTCGTCATACATATAGCTCATCCACTCTTCCCATTGCGGAACTCGATTTTCTGTTTGTTGTTAATCTGTGTTGGGGAGTGGACTCCAGCACCTCCCGGAGGGGGGGTCCTCCGTGTATCGTACCCGAGAGAACTTATGGGAGTGCGGCCTGCCTCAGTCGAAAAGGGCCTGCACTACCATTGTTGACGAGAGGTTAAATGAATTGATTAGTACTACTCATACCAACATGGTGCATCATCTTTTCAGGTGGCCCCTTAGTAGAAACTCCAAGGTTAAGCGTGCTTGGCTTGGAGCAATACTATGATGGGTGACCTACTAGGAAGTGTCCTTGGTCAGCCTGTCAGTGAGGACAAAGCAGGGTGGGAAAGAAAGTGTTGGGACAAAGCAGGCTGGGAAAGAAAGTGTTGGGCGCTCCCGATCCAACAATCTGAATGTTTGGTACCATTATGTTTTGTTAGCTTATGAAATCCTTGTTGGTATGTTTCCTTTGTGAATCATCGTGTTCAACCATTTATCCTCATTGTCTAAATTTTGTCTTTGGTAAATTGAAACCCAAGTTCATAATTTGTCCGAGTTTTATTTTCTCTAGAAACAGGGCAGCACGTTGGAACCCCTTTTTTGTTCGTTATATCTGTCCAAATTCTTTCAAAATTGGTACCATTTCAAAGATATTCTCGATACCTTTCTAACGGTTCCTTCAGATGTCAATTAAAAAGTCCGAATGAGTAAGTTATGTTCCTTTGAAGTTAGGGTGTCAAATTTGCCCTGATCCTGCGAAATTCCCAATTCAAGTTATCCCTAAGAAACCATTCTCATTTCCAAGAGCTTCTTAGTTAACCGAGTCATGGTCTAATTACTTAACTAAGATAGGGTTAAGAAATTGGGCTGTGACATCTTGTCTCAAACTTCGGCAACCTAGCATACACAAACCAAAAGAAGATCAAACGCACTTTGCAGAAGCACAGGAATAAACAAACAAAACTAAAATAAAAATAAAGAAAATAAAAATAAAAAGCAACGCAAATAAATTCCTAAAGCCTTCCCCGGCAACGACGCCAAAATTTGTTTCAAACTTATTTTATTAAGTTACTCGCAATAGGACGAGATCATTATAAATTAATAAGTTGACCCTAGTCGTATTCTCAAGGAAGGCTAAACAGAGCTTTATCTATGTTGCAAAACAGAAAGCAATTAAAAGAAAAAATTTTGATATTTTAACTAATCTAATTAATCTACCTAAACGAATGAATTTAAATAATTTAAAATACGAATTACCTAGGCGAAAATTAATAAAGTGATTAAATCCTAAATCTAAGAACAAAGAATTAAAGGAACTGAATTTAAACATGCCTTGAATTGATTAATTAACATGATTGGGAAGTTTGTATTAATAAACTGTGAATTAATCAAGAAAAGAGCAGGAAGAAAAGAGATCATAAAGCAATAAAGAAAGCAGTAAAAGAACTCACAAATTGAAAGGAAAAATAATGCATTAAGAACTCCGAGTTTGAATCACGAATGAATCCACAACGAAATTAAAAAACGAACAACGGAATAAAAATCTAGACTAATAGTGTTTTCTCTCGTGGTCTAAATCCTAGAAAAATTCCAAGTGAAGAAGAAGATGACCCCCCGTCTGAAATCGCGCGTGGAGGTTTAAATAGGGTAGAAAAATTCCGCCTAGGTAGCGACCGCTAGGGGGTAGCGAGCGCTAGGGGGTAGCGCTCGCTACCCCAAGGTTCTGTTCCTTCCACCGTGCAAGGGAGCTAGTGGTCGCTAGCCCTTTATTCTGTAGGGGCTAGCGCCTGCTAGGTCAACTCTCGGCCAAGATGTCAACTTTCCACCTCTTGATCGTCTTTTCATCTCGTTTCTCTTGTCGAGCCTCGTAAATCATTTTTGTCGATTCTCACCTACAATGTACCATAAAGAAGACCAAAGCATCAACTCGAACAACAAAAATGAGCATTATAAGACCAAAAGCATAATAGAAACGAGACCGAAAACGTATAAAACAAATATCATCTATCATATGCAATGGAATGTGAGCTCCATACATCGGTAACATGTGTGGGTGTATTTACAGTATGATATTTTTGAGTTAATAAGCTCGAACTACTTTTTCTGAAAATGTGAATTTACATGCCAAATGTTTTATTATGCTAATGTGTATCCTGTATGTGATTGATCGGTATTACCATACCCATTGATTGGCGCTGCCAGTGATGTAAGTTAACAATTGTGCCTTGAACAGGATACGGCCAAGGTAGTGTACACGGAAAGTGGATAGGGTGAACTTGGCCAAGTTCCCCGGTCTTGGCGAAATGGGATTATTCGCGGAAGACTTCGGTTTTTCCCGTCTAGTCGCAATGAGGAACACTGTGAATGAGCAAAGAATGATGACGAGCTCGATATGATGGTAAAATGTATGTTTTCATATGTGTATGGTGGGCTTTCATTTTAAAACGTCATGCATCATATGGTTGGGCATGTAATGTTCTTTAAATGAAGATTTATGTTGTTTTTCACTTAAAAAGTCGGGCAACTACTCACACTGAGTACTAGTACTCAGCCCAAAATATTTTTCAAATGATTTTACAGATTTTAGGAGGACGGTGATGAGCTGGCGACGAGGTGGGCCTAATCGGATGTCTTATTCACAAGTGCCGATTACCAAAGTGATAATGGTATATATCATATTGATACTTATTCTGCTGTCATTTGCTTTCATCTTGTGAATGACATTCGTATCAAAACTCTTGGTCTTATCATGTTGACCTTCAATACAATATTTTTATCATTCTATATATCCAATTCATTTCAATGTATTGTGGTTTAATGTCTTCATATATTGAACTCGTGTCGTATCCAGTGTGTCCAAATTCCTGAAGTTTACCCTTCTTCTTCAATTCATATATTATTATTTATCTTGTTAACAATATATTCCAATTTTTATTTCATTGAATCTCAAATTTCGTGTAGCCCCCTTTTGTCGGGGTGTTACACTACAGATCTACCTAAATGAATCACAACTAATATATTCATGCCATGCCAGATGACATGTCATATGACACGTGGGACAAACGTCAACGGCTAGAAGATCATCAGCAGCCAACAATCAAAAGAAGATTTAATGATATCTGCAAAAGCTGCAAAGACTCACAACGACTAGAATTCAAACCAGCCTATAAATACTTCAAACCTTCTTTGGAAATAGTGTTCGTTCTTCTACATACCCAGAAAAGAGCTTCAACGCTACAAGACTCTCTCCAAATTTCCAAATATTTATTCAACACTAGTTAGCTCATATATACATTCTTAAGTGTTGTAATTTAGAGAGAGATCACTAAATTTCTGAAGATAAATCCACTAGAACATATAATAGATTTGAGCTTTCAAAGCTTATAGTTCTAGTCTCCTCCATAGCCAAAAGTTTAGAGGAAGAACGATTGTAAACCTAAACTAGATCTCGTTCTCAGCGAGTTTAAATAAGAGAGATGTAGTCTCGTCCTTAGCGAGAATAAATAAGAGAGCTGTAATCTCGTCCTCAACGAGTATAAATAAAATCGAGTGAGCTCGTACTCAACGAGGATAAATAAGCGAGGAATCCAAGGTTAATTGATTAATCGATCTAGTTTTGATCGATCGTGGATATAGGAGGTTCCCCAAACCACGTTAAATATTGTGGTATTGCATTATTTGATTCTTTTGTTAACACTTCACCAATGATCAAATCACAATATGGGAGCTGTGCATTTGAATCAATCTCTTAAAGAGCACGCGGTATTAATAATAAAATATTTTTTAAGTGTAGAGCAGATCAACAAACTCACAAGCTTTCATAGACAATCTGTATTTGGACAACAAACTTGTTCTGCTCCAATAGTTGAACTGATAACCTACTCCTTGAATAAATCACTCACGCTTTGTGTCGAGAATCCTACTTAAACTGATGCACTCTCTAAATTAAAGAAGCAGATCTGTTGCACTACACAACCATCCACCCATATTAAGTTATCTCGACATGTTGTTCAGTTCTCGAAAATTATAATGTGATGTATTTTCCAGAGGCCACACCTACTCTATCGAGATCCCAACAGATTATAAAACCAATTTTTAATATATCGTGTGCATTGCACGGCTTTTAACACTAAGTATTAAATTCAAACAGTAAGTCCAAATAAAAGTTCCGAAAATTAGAATGAGGAAGAGATAACCAAACCAAATATAAATAAATAAAAAGTTTTATGTATTTATATGAATAAACCGTGAAACGGCAGACCATGCGCGGCACCGAATTTCAAAATTCTGTTGCTGCGCCACGTGTCCCTCCACGTTTCCATACTCCTCTACCTCCCTCCCTCCCGCGACCTCGCTTCTATCTATGGCGATGCCACTGCTCAACACACAGCACACACTATCTCTTCATTTATCATCCATCCATTAATAGAGTAACCACATTTGCCTTCATCAACACTCGCCACCCCCTAATTCAAGTAGTTTCCTTACTCTCGTTTCCTGAAGAATGCTGCTTCCGTTACTCTCTGATTCCAACCTCCGAAACAAAAATGTCTAACAGTCGGCGAAACCCCGCCGGTATTCTTTTAATACGGAGCATCCGCGGAAAGGATTGGAGCCTCCAAACCTACCGCTACGTGGTGTTGTTGGTCACCTTCGTCGCCTACACCGCTTATCACGCTTCTCGAAAGCCCAGCAGCATTGTCAAAAGCGTACTAGATCCCGGGCAAAAGCTCAATTCCACCGAATTCCGACCATGGCCTGTGGGGGAAATGTTCATCCATAGAAGAATCGACGCCGTGGATTTGGTACGGGTTCCGAATTCGAAAAACAAGGGTTGGGCCCCCTTTAATGGGAAGGATGGCACGTGGCGACTGGGGGCGATTGATTTGGCTTTCCTAGGTTGTTATGCAATGGGGATGTATGTGGCTGGGCATTTGGGTGATAAATTGGACCTTCGAATATTTTTGACTACTGGTATGGTGGGGAGCGGTGTTTTCGTTGGGTTGTTTGGTATGGGTTACTTTTGGGACCTTCATATTTTCGAATTCTATTTGGGGATGCAGATGGTTGCAGGGTTGTTTCAAGCCACTGGGTGGCCTTCTGTTGTTGCTGTTATTGGGAACTGGTTTGGGAAGAGGAAGAGAGGTTTGATTATGGGAGTTTGGAATGCTCACACATCCATTGGTAACATTACTGGATCTTTACTTGCTGCTGGTGTGTTGCAGTATGGGTGGGGATGGTCTTTTATTCTTCCTGGGGCATTTATATTTGTGAGTGGAATATTAGTGTTTCTGTTCCTGCCTGCTTATCCTGAAGATCTTGGTTTCTCGTGCCCCAATGCGAATGATTCACATGGGAAGGCTGTGGCTTTGCCTCAAGATGAAGAAACTCAGAGATTAAAAGTTATTTCTGGGAATAGGAAAAGTATTGGCCTTCTCCAAGCTTGTTTGATACCTGGGGTTATTCCCTTTGCGCTCTGCCTCTTCTTTGCAAAGCTCGTCGCGTATACGTTTCTCTATTGGTTGCCTTTCTACCTTAGTCAGACTGGTAGTTTTCGACTCTCATCACTTATCACTTTATTTATCGTTTAATGAGATGTGCATTTACAGAGTCAATCGTTTGCATCATTATTATTAGTCATCTTGCAATCAGATGGCAGTAGCTTGGATAAAGGAAAATTTGAAATCCATCTTGATTTCGTGATGCTATTCTTACATGAATTATTTAAATTTTCTGGAAATAAGTCACAAGAGAGGCCTTCTCTTTGGGTGTTCTGGTCGTGTTTTATATATCCTCTCTTTTTCTAGTTTAATATGTAAAGAGAGTATTTTTAGTGTTTATCAAAAGATGTAGTAAGTACAGACGAACTATGATCTTTTTTAGGAAGTAGACAGAGACCTCAAGTCATCTCTAAGCTTATGAAGCTCCTTTAGCAAACAGGCAAAAAATCTTTTCATTGTCCCTAAGCTATACATAATAGAAAATAAACAGAACAAAACGTGATAAATGTAACCTGCGGACATGATAAAGAACTGCTCTAGCAACTGAAATATTGAAGCGAAACATATACTTACTAGCGAATGAAATATACATGGACGTCTTTAATCCGCTGAATGGTAGACCAGGTGATAGAATTAACGGTTATGTGACTCAGTTTCTAGCATTTTTATCTGTTATAAGGTGAATTGGACTGTCATTAATTGGCTTATCTTCGTAAATTAGTCCAAGTTTTTTTTTTCTGCATGACTGTGCACTCTTAACATTAGTATATTCTTTGTGCATCTGTATATATAATATGCTTATTTGTATTTAGACTGTAGCCTTGTGTTGAATGCAGTGAACCAATCTCATCTGCTTACATTGTTACAGCTATTGAGGGGCGGTACATATCAGTGAAGTCTGCGGGAAATCTTTCTACTCTATTTGATGTAGGAGGAATAATTGGTGGAATCCTAGCAGGTTATATATCTGACAAACTTAGAGCTCGGGCTACTACTGCTGCTAGCTTCTTGTACACTGCAATACCTGCTATGCTCCTTTACCGCAAATATGGAAGTATTTCCAAAGTCAGCAACATTGTTCTTATGATGATATCTGGTTTACTTGTAAATGGGCCTTATGCACTTATTACTACTGCCGTCTCTGCTGATCTTGGTACTCACAGTTCCTTAAGAGGCGATTCTCGAGCATTGGCAACAGTTACGGCAATAATAGACGGTACGGGATCTATTGGTGCTGCTCTAGGCCCTCTTCTGACTGGATTTCTTTCATCAAAAAGTTGGGATTCGGTTTTCTATATGCTAATAGCTGGTGCTTTTGCTGCTGGTCTACTATTAACTCACTTGGTAATAGCTGAAGTTAAAGAGAAATTCTCCAAATCGTCGTCCTGTGAACAAAATAATCGCTCAGGTTATATTTTCCTCTTAATTTTCTTCTAGCTAAAGTTACTACTTACATCTGACTTTTTAAAAGAGCAGAAAAACTTACGTGCTTTTTTTATGTTGACTTTAAATCCTTTTTATAATGTGTAAAGTTCCAAACGCATTAGTTAGAGTAGCATATACCATATAGCTAGATATAAACAGATATAGCAGTATCCTGATAGGATATTAATACACACATACACACACACGCCCGCGCAGAGTGCATGCTGATCTTGGTATCGCTTTCCAGGCCCATCTCCTTGCTTGTAGTTTCTGATTTCTACTCTTGAAAATAGGGATGGCTCTAGAATGTTCATATTATCACCTTATCCAAAGGGTGCTTATATATATATATTAAATTTTACTAATGCAGGTGGCGCATCGCAACCCCTCTTGTCTGATCAAAGGGGTTAAGCTTCAATATCAGCATCAGCAAGATCTTGTTATGAGAACAACTGTGTATAGGTCGAGTTAATACCAGAGTAGGTTGTATGAAACAAAGATTCCAACAATGTAACGTGGTCATAATTTATGAAATAGTTTGTTAGCGTACTCTATGTGTTTGTGTTGTTACGAGGAGGCATTTAACTTTTTCAGCTTAGACTGAGGTTGTATTTCATCTCATTGCGTAGTTGATAAAGAAAAAGTTTGCCTCAAATCCTTGTCTATATATGTTGAATTGAGTATCAATTCATAACAAAATAAATAGTGTACGAAGGGCCTAAAAGATTGGAATTCATACATCTGTTGTACCGATACGAGGTTGTCGTTTAGCTCTTATTTGAGGTTTGATATGTCAAAATTCCTGCAAAACAAGCTCGAAAAATAGTTGGGGTTCTCTAAAAAGAGATTTGAACGTTCAAGTCAGTTCAAAGTAGATTGAGTAATGTGCTGAAATGTAAAAGAAAATGTGGTTAATAGAATTGTGTGTTAACCTTAATAAGTGAAAATGAATTGGTATAATCTATTACATAGAGGGTATAAAAGAAAATGTGGTTAATAGAATTGTGTGTTAACCTTAATAAGTGAAAATGAATTGGTATAATCTATTACATAGGTGGTATAAGAAAATGTGGTTAATAGAATTGTGTGTTAACCTTAATAAGTGAAAATGAATTGGTATAATCTATTACATAGAGGGTATAAGAGTAATATCAAGTGGAATAATAAATTTGTTGTGAGTAGTACCTTCAAAATCTCTCCAATATGAAAAATCCTAACGTGGTTTTCAAATATTGTCAAAGAATATTCACCTGACAAGTGGTTATTCTGTACGCACATCAGGTATCACTCATAAAGTGACAAGCTACCACTTTGTAAACAAAGTGAAATATTTCAAAGACTGTTTATAAACGGGATTTAAGACATCTCTGTACTGCAGAACCTCTAAAAGTTTTCCTAAAAACAAAATCAATAGATGTTCTGCTTGTTAGACAAGCAGAATTGATATTACTTGATATCAATATAGATAAATGTGGTGGCTATTAATAACCTAAGTAGTTTTTCTCATATTTTCATTTTTTTTTAGTAACAATTATATTGTCATTTTCTTTTGTGCATTAATACACTTCTGTGTTAGTCCAAAATTTGTTTCCAACTTATTTTTAAACTGTAGTACGTGGCGTTGTTGAGTCCAGACCCACTGTCCGATAAAGGGATTCAGTA
>JAPKLX010000570.1:56480-90613 GCA_026898415.1 Leonotis leonurus | reverse complement strand
TTAGAATAATAAAATAATTAAAAATGTGTTATAATAGTCATATGTGATAAATTATAAATTATAATTTTATTTTTCAAATAATGTAAAATCTAGATATTATCATACAATTTATTAATTTTCATCAAATTTAAAAAGATTGTAGATATATTATTTAAATTATTATTAAATTAGTTATCAAAATATACATATCAAATTATATATTATGTTTATAATTATCATTTTCTAATTTTTATAAATGCACTCCCCCAACTTTACGTCTTGTTCTCCCCTCCCAAACCAAATCTCTCTTTCTCTACGCACAAACAACATTTGCAGCTGCAACTAACTCGTTACTCCCCGACACCTCCGCATTCAACACCTCGGCACTTCGGCACGGCACCACCCGAGCAAAGCTCGTTGTGGCCGTCGTCTTTTTTCTTTCTTCCCTCACACCGTGCGCACACACATGCCGATTCCGACAGAAAAGCCCGCCGCCAGTGGGTGCAGCAGCACCACCCACGTCGTCGTCCACGGCTCTATCCCCTTTGTGACACCGTTTCACCGTTGTTGTGGCTTGACGCGTGTGATTTTATTTTCCTTTTCTTTAAATTCAATAAAATGTGGAAGGTGGGTTCTTAATTATTTGGCTTGATGTTTTATTTTCAGTAATTGGATAACTTCGTATAATTTGTTGAGGTTCGATTAATGTCTGGGAGAAAAATTCTCCAATCGCGTGAATTTATTCATTGTTTTTGTGAAGTAGAAGCTTAATTAGCTAATTGTGAAGCATTATAAATTTGTGGTTCAAGACTTATACATAAAAGCTAATTTATATGCTACTAAAATTGAGAAATGAGGTTGAGTACTAATATTCTAAACTGTTGCTAGAATGGGAAAATAAGGAAAATATGTCTGATGTTTTTCTTCTCCTTTTTCTCCTTTCTATTATGCTGCTGCTTCTTTGCTTCTCATCACACAATAAAAATATGGGAAGAGGTGGTGTAAATATGGTTGGTAGCATTGTATGTCGGTAGAACATTTTGTAGAAGGGAACGATGGAGTTGGTGATTTATTTTTGTGGTTTGGAGATGTCCACAAAAAGATGTCGGCTAATATCTATCTTTCTATGGTGGATATTTTATTGATCTCCATGTAATTGGATTTTATTTATGGTATTAGAGTTTTAATGTACAATTGAACTTTTATTCAATGTAATAACTGATAGATATTTCCTAATCATATTTCTTGTAATTTGTATTGTTAATGGACTCAATGTTATTTCGACTTTGATTCTATAAATGAGATTTTCATTCTTTACTAGGGCATTTATCGATTAATATAACATTTAATTTTTTTTAACCCAACAATAATTTTACTTGTAATATTTCACAAATTTTGTTATCTAAATAACCAAATCTAATTCATAAAATAAAATAAATTTCACTTGAAATCAAATCTCGAAATAAAATTCAAACTCGTCATATTTTCGACAAGCTTGTTTAAATAACGAAATCAAAACTCAACAACAGAACCTCCATATGCTGCATTCAAACTCGGGTATTACAAATTTCTCCCTGCGTTTCTTTGAGTGCTCATCTTCATGTCTTCTCTGCATGTTCAAAATAGAACCTCCATATGCTGCATTTAGAAATTACCGCTCGCCAGGCCTCATTCCATTGACGTAGTACTGGATAAATTCCTGGTCAAAGATGTTGTGCTGCGGGCACTTGGCCAACATAAGCTTGAATTTGTTCCAGTAGTCATAGAGTGACTCTCCGGCTCCCATCTGGATAGTGTTTATCATTCTGCTGCATTGCTTGCCAAGTTGTGACATTACCTGCAGGTAAAGTGTAAAGCCATTCTCGCAGTATCTTGAAGTGAAAAAGTAAATGATACCAGACGTATGTACTTCCTTTTTGTTGCCTCGTTGGTCCTAATGGTTCCACATGCCATCTCAAAGTCTTGAAGATGCATTTTCAGATCCTCTCCTGACAGGTCACTGAACTTGGACAAAATCTGGATAAAAGAGTGCTTGAGTTCTCAGTTGTCAACAATCGCGGGCAAGGTGTTGCCCAAGGGTTTCAGATTGTTGTTGTTGGGGAACATCAACTCCTTGAGTGTCTGCTTCGGAGGTGCATTCCCGTATTCATTGTTTATTTCTCCGTTTTCCTCCGCCATTCTTGCTGTTTGATGGGCTTCTCGCTCAAGTTGTGCCTTCTATTCCTGGAGTTTTTCTTGATCTCTGGATCAAACCAAACGTCTCCGAGTTCTCCTTTAGGGTTGGATCGAAGCATACACCGTGAACAAGATCTTAGTTAAGGAGAGAGATAAATTATGGAAGGCGCAACTCCCCGGCAACGACGCCAATCTGACGAAGCTCAGTCGTTATCACTCTGGTCAAGATAAATTTATAATTACCTACACTCTTCACTAGGTTCCGCTAATGGCAAGCACATGTTCGATCACACAGGGAGTTGGTGGATTCCTCTCTCTATGTCAGAATATGGGTTTTGAGTCTGGTCTTGCCTTGGGCAAGAAGTCATAACCAACCAAAATATAAATACTGAAAATGTAAAAGAACTGAAAAGAAAACAACAAAGATAGTTAAATAAGAAAGCAACTTGACTTGTGTTAGAATCTTTGAGTCTTGACTTATGTCTTGATCATTGGCACAAAGTTATTCGTTGTATTCGCATGTCATTGGTTAAAAGCGAGAGTAAGAATGGAGTTTTACTCCTAGCACCCAAATGCATCACTCAAGCAAGCCCCTTTTTACTCGTTACGTTGCCACCTAATCCTCGCCCAGCATACCTTTTCAGCCCAGAAGGTAAGGGTTACTCACTCCCTTATCCTCCTTGCCCAAGCTTGCGATCAAGCCAAGCTTACTCCAGCATACCCAAATAGGCATTAGCGAGACTGCGCAACCACGGGCTATCCATCTCAGACACCCCACCTGTGGCGTCCCCACTTACATCACCATGTTGATCCCTCTGACTGGCAAGCAGGAAGTTGCTAACACTTGGAGTTTCCAGATCTCTCTGACGGGTAGATTTTTCCGCATATAAGAGATACTCTCGATCCTCCAAATATTCACCTGAAGGAAATGAAGATCCCTTTTCTTTTCCGCGCATGGAAAGTATCCGCCGCGAATCCCCTGCTCCTTGCCCTTCATCTTCTGCGCTTCCAGCTGCTTTTGCCTTCCTCGTCATCTTGGCCTTGGTGTTCTATTTGGCTCCAGCAGCTGAAGTGTGATCTCGAGCGGTACTTTATCTTGAGCTTCAAACTGCCCAAGGTGCTTTATGTGCAATCTTGCCACTCTCTCAACATAACCTTCAGCCTCAACCTGCATCCTGCCATCCCACACACAAGACAAAACAAAGAGAAAAGACTCTATCTAAACCTTAGACAAGACATAAAAAAGAGCATGGAAAAGGGTCTCATCAGAACTCTATACTTGACTTTATAAATTGCAAGAAAACCAAAAAAAGTTTATAATTGGTGTATCGCCCCTCATATATCAATACCTACTCTTTTGGGAACAACAATGCATGTTATTGCATATCTTTATTGTTTGATTTCATCGTAAAATAAGTTCTACCCTACTTATAGTGAAGAACGAGGTCTTGGAGATTTTTTTTTATTTCTTAATCTATATCAGTAATATCAAGTATACATGGTTGATTATGCATTTCTTTAATGTATTTACACTTGCGGGTTGTTCGTAATCCTATATTGTAATACATTGACTAGTGATGATCAGTTTAACAGGAAGTGTTGAGATGTTGTTGCATAGAATTGCATTTTGGTGAGTTAGAGTTGATTATATCCACGTGGGGCGTTCAAAAAATCTTATTATATATAAAGCCGACCAGTTGAAATTTTTTCAAAAGATAATAATAAAGATTTGAACGGAATCACTCACAAAATATAAATGGATATTGAATCTTAAACATGAAAAATAATTTATTAAAAGGAGATACAATTCAAAATATGAATATGTGTTGAATACTTCAGTATTTATCATATAATGAAGTCAATAAATACTAATATAAGATCATATAATCTGTCATAGAATAATTATTGGCAGAGTTATTAAACTAGGCCATAATTAGGAATTTTTTAGAGATATTAATGGATTGGGTCTTATATTGTAGATTCATGTACATTCTTCTTAAAAATTCTAACCTAATCCAAAGCACCTATAAATAGAGGGAAGATGATTTTAAGATCATCCCACACATAAAATCGTCCATCACAGTGTAATTCAATACTCTAATTAGATTATTACTCACACCAGCAGGTCATAAGTTAGAAGTTTTGTAGGTAGAATTCCAGTTCGTGGTTCAGACGGTGGACGTTTGTGCGGTGGGGATTCACAAGGCAATTTACCATTCGTAGTTTAGATGGTGTAATTTCATCCCTTTATACTGACTCGAATCTTGGCTCAGGGTAAAGGTAAAATTTTGAACCCTTAGGAGCATGCTTGAGACTTGATTTTTAACCTTATCAAACTTATAAATAAATAGTTTTTGTATAATTCAATCTTTTCAATTATCAATAAACTTACGTAACATAAATTTGTCACTGATATTTAATATTATAATTCATAGTATATGAATAAACAATTTTATTTTAATTCATATCTTACCTCACTATTTAAAACGGGTCATATCTTAATTTTTTTAATATATCTTATATTCAATATTTTTTTCGTTACAAGAAGTATAATGTACAACTTTTAATAAATTTTAGCAACCCGATATAATGTGTGTGACATACTATGAGAAAAAAGTATTTATTGTGGATCTTGGTTAGGAATGTCAATTTAGCCCAAAATAAAAAGGTCTGACTGAACCGAACAGAAAATAGACCGAAAGAGAATGGGTTGACCCAAAATCAATTGGGTTGGACCTAGGGATGACAATTTACCCGCGGGTACCCGACCCTAATAGGAGTGGGTTTGAGAGAGATTTGATATCCACGGGTAGGTTCGTGGGTATAATTTAATATCCATTTAATTCGCGGGTATGGGTATGGATAATTACTATCCATACTCGCGAAATCCATAAACCCGCGAAAATTACCCACCAAATACCCGCGAAAGTACCCGTGAAATACCCGCAAAATACACGTGTTATACCCTTGAAATATCCATCTACACATCTAATATTAATCATATTTTTATATATTTTTTTATAATGTATTATATTTAATATACTTAAATTTAATTTTAATTTCATATTTTTAAATTTGTGTTATAATTTTTTTAATTTGTGTTAGTAATTTCTTTATTTAGATTAAATTTATTTTTATGATTTGAAATATATTTTGCGGGTGGCGAGTTCACGGGTATCCGCCAGGTGGTGGGTGGCGAGCACCCATGGAGTGGCGGGTTCGGATACCCACGGGTGGCGGATTTGAGAGATTTTCATACCCGTGATGAGTGGTGGATTGGGTGGCGGATTCGATTTTTTCTGACGGGTATGTGTATGAATAGTTACTATCCGTACCCGCAATAGCCGATTGCCATCCCTAATTGGCGGACCCATTGGCATCTTAATCTTACTAAATTGGAAGTTTTGAAATAAACGATCATGAATAAGTAATGTTATTCGTATATATAATAGTCTTGCTTGGTGACGATCTCTAAGGTTTATAGATTTCTGGATTTTGATTGGGAGCTATATAAAAAATTGTGCGTTTAAGTTAAAAAGTAAAAAAATCCATAAAAGTACAGAGTAAATATATTACAAAATATTGATTTTAATTATTATAACTCAATTCATCTTGATGATTGCAACATTAACGTTAAATATGATTATTGTTGTCTCATTATTTTTTCTCACATTCTATATGAAACAAGTGAATTTTAATATATTATTTATTTATTTTTTCAATTTCAATTTTATGTACTTTAATTTAATTTTGTTTTACAATAGGGTATATAATTGTTCTTTAATATTTAATGTCACTTTTAATAATTTTTAAAATCAATATATTCAAAAATAGGGTATATAGTTTTCAGAATTTTATTTTTTTGAAATAAATATTAATTAAAAAAAATATATTTACTTATGAAACATAGACGGTGAGATATAATAGTTGCAAATTGAATTCCTTCAATCCCATTAACGTAAACCATGTATTATTTTTTTAACATTTTTTCGTTCAATTTCGTAAGTTTTCACTTAACTTCACTACTGAAACTTGTGAATTAATTATAATCATTGATTAAATCCATAAACAAGAATATCATATATAAGTTGTAGTAAAGAAAAGATGTTCGCAGCAAATGATGTGATGTGACGGTGGCAAAGGAAGATGGAACATGTATAGTAATAATATAAGCGCAAGAACGAAAGAAGCGTATTGCGTACTTATTAAAAGAGTCGAGTATGTTTTATTTAGGGATGTATAATTAGATAATGAAGGAGCTAGCAATTAGTAGGAAAGGTGACACCGCAAGCGGTAGCAAGTTTCATAGCGTTAGGGGAGCTGATGTAGGACGCGTATTCAGTGTTATTTAAGTAGACACAAAAGCAAGACTGCTGCGCCCTGATATTTGTGCAGCACAGCTCGGACGGCGCCGTGTCAAACAATATTGACCCAGAGCAAGCCAGCAGCGACCCCGGCGAACACATCGGCGGCGGCGGTGGCGGTGGCGACCCCTGCGCCTGCACCTGGGTGGCCACCAGCACCACCACAAGCAATGCCAGCAGGATCACCCCACCACATGACCCCTTCTTCATAGTTCTCAAACTAGCTAAATGCTTCTAATTAAGTATATATATGATATGATGAGTAGTGTAGTAATTTATTAGGTTTGTGTGTGGTTTGAGAGTGGAGAGATGGTGGCTATTTATAGGAGATGCATGGTGCCACTCTACCTACAAATTCGACGTCATCAATCGAGATCTATACATATTTCTATCGATATATTTTAATTTCTCCAAATTATATATTAACTTTTTGTCATATTTATCATCAACTATCATTTAATTAAATATATCTCAAACTATATGAACTATTCATAATTTCATATACATCCTGATTGAAAATTTTGGAAGCAATCTAGTCTAGTCAATGTTTTTTTTACCAAATAAATTTCGTCAAGAGATAGATTTGGTTAGTTTTAATCCTATATTAGATTTCAAACTTTTTGGACGCGATTGTTCATATAATAAATTGCAAACAAATTAAATAGCTGGGCACAATTTTCTCTTTCACCAAACGCATGGGTGTAATAAAATCTACATATTTCTTTTTTATCTATTTTTTCATACAATAATGCAGGGGTAATTAATTCTAGGTATTTTTTTAAAAAATTGAATTACATTAAACATTAAATTACATAGGCGCGTGATGGAATAGTTAAACGCGATACCTATTGCCTTGAGCATTAACCTCATTGTCACTACGCCAACACACGCACACATAAGGCTGTCAAAATTTATCGAAAAAATGGTATACCATACTTACCGTACCCAAAAATACTGTAAAATATCGAATATAAGGTATACCGAATTTTTTGGTAAGGTATGATACCATACCGAACTTTTCGGTAAGGTAAATGTAGAGTTTTTCCAAATATCAAGGTATACCGTTATATACCGTACCGATATATATACCGAAGAAATTGGTATATGTCGTTATTTTGGTAAATATCTATCTATCTATCTATCTATCTATCTATCTATCTATATATATATATAGATATATATACCCGTATATTTATAATATTATAGGTATATATACTCAATTTGAATTATAATAAAATTATTTATTCATAAATTATGAATTATAATTAATAGATTAAATATTAATGACATATTACAAAATATGTGAGTTTATTGATAATTAAGAAAATAGAACAAGAACTTCTAATTATTATTTTTAAATAATAATAATAAATTATAATATATTACTTGGTACATAACTAAATAATTATGATATAATTACAAGTTCTACTAATTTTTTTTATAAAATGAGCATAACAATCTAAATAATTATATAATTAATTACAATCATATAAAGATAATTATAATACAAAAAATATGATTTAAGAATATAAATATTTTATATGATTATGTGATACATTTGTTTGATATTAAATATAATATAATTTATAATATATAATTAATGAAAATATTTATTTTGTTATAATATATCATGCATAAATGACAATTTAATTATGATTCATATACCTAAATCTCGTTAGTTATATAAAAATACATTAATAAGAGTTAGTTAATATATTTGAAATTGATTATATGATATTCGTGATTTATCTCGAAAAATATGATATTGAAAAATAAGGTATACCGAAGTAAGGTAAAGTTTACCATAAATAAATAATTTTTGGTATACCGAAGTAAGGTAAGGTATACCGAAAATAAGGTAAGGTATAGATATGTAAAAATGTCATACCGAAAGTAAGGTATACCGAACTAAGGTATACCAAAAAGTATGATAAGATAACGGTATGAACTTTTTCATGCTAAAGGTAAATGTGAGGTATAAGATATGACAATTTTAGTAAGGTATATCGTAACGTGACAGCCCTACGCACACTAATGTTCATGTTCTCACTTTTGAACTTTGGCTAATATTTTTTAAAGATGAATGATTACCTATAATTGTATAATATAATATCATCTTTAATTATACAAATCAGATTCAGATTTGAACTTTGGCAAATATTTTTTTCTCAAACACAGGGGACAAAGGTTTGGCATCCCTAATAAACATGCTTAATTAAACATATGGGAACTATTCTGGTATTGACATTCTATTTAGTCAACTTTAATTTTCCTACCCCTAGCTATATATTAGTGGTACCAAACAATATTTAGATATGTTGAATTTATTGTAATAATTCCACTTTAGGTATTCGTAAGTGTTAATATAGATTTATTTTATTTCTTTTGGTATATTCGGGTACTTGCAAATAAAAAGAAATGAAGGAATCTAGAGGTCCATATATTGAATAAATCAATTTTACTATTGTATCACTCTTAGTGCCAAAATATTAGTATATAAGTTAAGACTGGAGTATATAGTGTTAATATTAATAATTATGAAAATGTTTTTCTTTTTGTAAATTAATTGGCCAAATTTCGAGTGATCGATGCATATAATATAAAACATTATTTTTAGATTGGTAGCGTATCCTTGAAAATTATTAAGTATTATAGGTTGGTAAGAATTAAAAGTAATAAAATTAATTTTAATTAAAATTATATAATCATAAAGTAGTCATTTTCTAAAAAAGAATTGTTGGTCCCGATAGAGAAAAATTGGTGTATGATCTGGGGGAGTAATACATCAATTCAAACTTTTAGGGTTTTTTCGGTTTAGTTTGATAAACAAGACTTAAGCACACTTAATAACTTAAGATAGCTTGAGTAGCAAATCAATTTCTTCTTTTACGAAAAACTCACCTTACACAAATAAAGACTTGATGAGTGAATAACTATGATTAAGAATAACTTAAACAAGTTAAACTCAAACTGAGTTGTGTGTGGAAGATTGGTGGTTAATGCTCTTTTTAATGTGAAAACAATTTTCTTAGTCAAGATAAGTTGATTTAGATAATGATATGAAGAAGATGAAAAGATAAAGTAAGCAAGAAATATAAAGAACACAAGTAGTTAACGTGGTTCGGGATAAACTGTCCCTACGTACACGACTCGATCAAGATCTAGATAGATAATCCACTAAAGTTCTCATTTTTTATTACTCGTTGAGTACGAGCCACAAAGACAAATCAAACTATATTTTATCTTTATGATTACACTTCTTCTCTCAAAGATTGAAGACTACAATCTAAGAAATAACTTTACTTTGATCTAAACTTTGGTTTTTGAAAGTATATTTTCCAGAAACACAAAGCCTCAAGCTACGGTAGAACACTCAAATAATTCTAGGCTGGTTGGAGTGTTGTTGAACGTTGGAAGCTTGAAGGATTTTGAGCAGAGTAATTGGAATGTAAATTGTTGAATTCTCGTACTTGTTCCTGGAAGTGAAGGTGGTATTTATAGCACCATTGCTCGAACTATCCATTAGAGAGAGAAGAGTCCTTCTTCTTCGCATTAATGGCAACATTAAATGCATAGTATGGTTGATGTTACACGCGCTGCCTGCAATGCTTCTTGTCCCACCTTTCACGCGATTTTTCAGTGTAGTTGCCCTAAAAGGAACGATCTTCCGTATTTCTACTTTGATATTATTGTACTTCATTCCTTAAAATATTCCCTTTGATGTGACAATACACTGAGTGGTTAACTTATGACAAATTTAGGTATGTCGGCAGTCCACCATAGTTATAGTATAGAAAAACTAGCTTGTCCTAAGCTAACAGATCGTTTTCTACGATCTATCCTTTGAGTTGTCCAATCATGTATTAATTTGTTTGAGACCAAATTAATGCTTTAATTATTCTTCTTGATTTTCGAGCCCATCTTGAGTTCATAGAGCGAGATAAGACGGTGAAAGATCGTTTTAATAATGATATGTTGTTGAGACACAGCGAGCTATTTGCTGTGAGATAAACGACATGTTTATTCCATGATTGTTTACTCAAGATGACTCAAGTCTTCATTGATCCTATATTAAAGAACAACTAGTTCTATAGTACAGGTGGTTTTTCTATCTACATGTTCTTCAAAAACTAAATAAACAGATCATTCCAAAAAGTAAGTTTGAAACTACAAACATTCTTTTTACAATATCAATCTGATAAAATCTATACATGGAAAAATACTAAGTCTAAACCATGACAGGTAGTCTAAACAAGGAAGAGCAACTAGCTGCTAAATAGGGACAGATCGTTATCATCAATCTGTTCCTTTTACATTTTAACTAACTGTTAAAATAAACTTATACCCATCATATTAGTAATCAATATGTCCAAGAAAGCTCATAAGAATAATACAGACCGTATAACTAACGACCTACTCCTTTTGTACAGCAAGTTGTTCTCTAAAAGTTGATATTGATCACTTAGTTTTAAAGAACTTATATTAACTAAGTGTAGTTTCGATAATCATCATCAAAACATAAATAAATTTGTGAGGTTCCCAACAATTTTCCCCTTTTTGATGATGCCGAAACTATACTTTACAAAATTTCCTAAGTGTGAAACAAAAGATGGAAATTGCAGGCAATTAATATGCAGAGATATTTAAAGCATTAAATAACAAGCATAAAAACATTGTCTGAACAAATAGATATTATCATTAGGTTGTTTTTAGGAAAAGTAAATTTCAAACTTTCATTGATATGATTAGTTGTTACAGATAGACAAAATTAATGCATACAACTAACTATGAAAATAGATTACAAAAGAGTTTGAAATTTAAAATCATCTTAATTGAGGAGGTGGCTGTTGTTGATCCTTCTCTTGTGATTGTTGTAGTTGGCGTTCCGCGAGTTGTGCCCTTCTCTTCTCAACGTGTTCTCTCTTCCTCAGCTCCGAAGGCACATTGTAGCAGGCATAAATCCCAACGAAAGTCCTCTTGTAAGCCTTGTTGTCCATGTCGATGGGAATTCCCCTGAGCTGTGCAGATTGATTGATGACATTGAGAATGGCCGTGTGATCGATCTTCGTTGTTCCTGGAATTCGAGGAGGCACCATCATTGTCTTCTTTGGAGCAGTTAAGCTTACATTAGTCATGGCTGACTGTCTGTATAGAAAGTCTACAAAAGATTGGTTCTTATGCTAGCTTAGATACTCCCTGAACATCTTATCTACTGAACCACCTTGATATTGTGGTTCTAGCAGATAGTAGTACTACATCACAAAACCATTCACGATCATATTCCATTCTGCAGCCTTTTTCTTATGCATCCACATTAAGTTTTGAGGCTCAGACAACTGGAATTTGTCGAAGAATTAGGCCACTGGGTTGGTGCTTTCTTCCTCCTCCTCAGGAGTCGAATTGTCCTCCTATACTTTAGCAGTTTTCTCATTCTCCCTTGCCTTCTCCGCTCTCCATAATTTCCTGAAATCATGATTTGTTATTTGATCCTCCGTATACCTAGCCAAAAACATTTCATCTTCTTCGTCCTTGTCGGTGTAGACATACTTTCCTTTGTCAGGACGAGCAGGTGGTTCCTTCTCAGCAGCCTCTTTCACAGCGTTTTCCGCTTATAGTCTCCTGGCTTCAGCTAGCTGTTTGGAAGTTAACTTCTTCTTAGCTGCAACCTTCTT
This sequence comes from Leonotis leonurus, assembly GCA_026898415.1. NCBI lineage: Eukaryota > Viridiplantae > Streptophyta > Magnoliopsida > Lamiales > Lamiaceae > Leonotis > Leonotis leonurus. The sequence continues at coordinate 78,423 of JAPKLX010000570.1, read as the reverse complement.
CTTTGTAGTTGTCTTCTTCAGTACAACGGGCTGTGCTCTGTTTCCTCCCTTGTCTTCCCCCTTTTCGACATCATCAATGAAATATTTGGATATCATGAGTCAGAGGGAATCAACCTCTTCTTGGAGTTCTTTGAGTTTGATTTCTACATCGTTCTTAAATTGTAGAAATATAGACACATTTCATGTGATATCAACAAACTGTTTGTCGTTGGCCTTGTTGTAGTTTGCAAGCTTTACCAGCAGATTGTCGTCAGTAGCTTTCATTTTCTGTGATGGTTTTTTTTATGGTAAATATGTCATCTCCTGTAAGCACATCTGCCTCCTTCAAAACTTTGGGTAAAGTGTCTTTGAGTACAGTGGGTACTTCTTGCTTCACAACAGTTGGTATGGTTTTCTTCTCCATGTCAATGTATTTCTGCTCCACAACTTTCTTCACTTCGAGTACCATGTTTGCTCCAAATTGATTATACTTTGTTTCACATTGATCAACCTCAACTTTCAAGAGATCGATCTTGGTATCAGTTTCTTCTTTGTACTTATCAAATGCAGCTCGATCACTGTCCAAGTCTTTGTGCAAGTCTTCAGAGAATTTGTTGTGAACTTTCTTAAAGTTATCCTCCACTTTCTGAAGGGTTGGATGAGCAGCATCAAGGGAAAGGTTGGCTAAGTCTCCACCTTTGTTGTTAACCTTAACTATGATAATGTCAACGATCTGTTGGTTGCTTAGAGGGCCAGGAAGAGAGACAAGCAGCTCATCAAGAGTGTTCTTCATCAACCAACGAGCCAAAAGTGTAAACCTCTCCAGTGGGTTCTTCATCAACCAACGAGCCATAAATGATACGGGTGAAACATACTGGTATTTTTGGTAAATGAGCTCCAACCGGAATGAACTCCTCCTCGGCAGCTGGTTTCGCCAATTGAGCAGGTGGTGAGGATGGTGCAAGAGACTTTTAAATGCCAGCTTGGTCTTTAGGATGGGTTGTTTCATCAGCAATATCTTCAATAACAGGTGGTTCTTCAATTGCAGCATCAGTAGATGGTTTGGATGAAGAGGCCTCAACAGTAGATGGCTTGTTCTTATCAACAGATGGTTCTTCAAAATTGAAGAACGCGTCATCAAACTCGCCAGATTGTAGATCCACAGCTAGATCATACAGGGCTTTATAATTTTCATAAAATGATGTCAGGTTAATCTACAGCTCGCTGGCCTCCTCCTTCATCTTTGTAAGAACATAAGTGAAGTATTGACGGGCATCTGGACTGTCCAAAAATCCAAAGTAGGATTGCATCTGGTTTTCCTCGGCCTTCAGCTCGTTGAAAGAGAAAAGTAGGAATATTGTTTCAAGAATGAAGAACTAGCTGTCTCCAAATATTGCTTCATCATTTGGAGTTAGTTCGATGCCTGACATGAGTTTGAGAACTATTGGGAACCTTCATAATATTTTGTTTTGATGAGGGTCTTTCGAAACAACACTTAGATTTATTTTTAAGTTTTGCTTGTTAGACTTAGCCTGCTCAACTTGTAATAGGGAGATCACTTAATTCATAAGTGAACCTGATAGGGAGCAAGTTTGTCTTTCGTTTTAATGTTGGTATAGTATAAAGAAAAGTCTAAGTTATAAAGTATTATCTATAGAAACCCAACCTCTTAGACCAGGTTAGCTGATGACTAACGTTGTAAAGGACTCAAAAACGTTAAGTATTTTGTCCTATAAGAAGTCATCTGTTTAGATAGTCTTCTGATATTTTGGAAGCAGACCAGCGAACCTGATGCAAGCAGACAACCTGATAAAGTCACTCAATCTGGACCAAACCTGCTCTACACCTAGCTGTTCTTATCAACTTAAGGAATAAAACTTGACCAGACCACCTCGCTGGTGATGAACCTAACTTGACCTAACCAGCTCGATGAGTGAAACTGTCCCTTACAGATCACTTTATTAGAGATTATATAATCTTCAGATATACAATGAGTCATCTGAAGTTTTACATAGTCATCTGGGTATACAATGCGTCACCCAATTAACTTAAAGAGAATCCCACCTTATGCCACATCACCAGGATTTTCAAAGAAGGAAAGAGAATCAATCAGAGTTCAAAGATGGAAAGAGATCAATCAGCTATCTGTTACCATAATCAAGGAGATCTCGTGAAATCATTCTCTACATGGAAAGAGGATCAATTAGGGATTGAAATCCATGATTGACAATCAACATTTAAATCACGCCAATCAACCCAACGGTCAGAATTCAAATTCTGAGTCTATAAGAGCTGCGAACAACATCTGGAAAAGCACAAATAACACATATCATATGCACGACCATATAATTTCTAAAGTGCAGAAATGCTATCGAGAAGTCTACGTAACATCGAAGGATCCAACGACAAATATTTGTCTTTCCAGAAGTGTTCGAAGTCGTTCGTGATCGTAATAACACCCAACCTTGATTCAAGTCTGTCTTATCGAGAAGGAGAGATTATATCTTCGCTAGCTTAGTATTTTTCTAAGTGGATTAACGTGAAGCTATTATAGCAGATTTATCTGCAAGTTGTAAGGGACACGACCCTATTCATGCACAAGTTTCTTTTCAGTTTTGATTTGAACTTGTGGCTCGTTCTCAACGAGTTTAAAGAAGAGAGTTATCTTGTTATGGGATATCCAATCTAGTTTGATTGGACCTTGGACGTAGGGGGTTTCCTGAACCACGTAAAAATAATTGTGTTCTTTACTTTACGCATTTTATTATTCAATTGTTTTATTTACGAACCCTTCACTTGCACGCAAAACTTGCATTGCTTTAATCAACTCTTAATATATTTGACTAAGTGTTTCAAAAGGTTTTCATATAAGAGCAACAGACTAAATCCACCACATTCCGCACACTACACAGCTTAAGACACAAGATCACTCTTGTACTCTTACCTGTGTAACTCACGAGAGAGAACCTGTCTGGACAGATCGAGAGTGAACATGGTCTGTCAACTCAAGCAATCTCCTTTCGAGAAAGCTTAATCTTTCTACTTAATTTACTAAGTAAACTGAAAAGTTAGTATTTGGTGTATCTCCCCCCCCCCCCCACCCCCACCCCCATACACCAAACCTTATTCTTTCAAGACCAACAAGTGGTATCAGAGGATTTGTTCAACTGACCATTGTATCTATTTCACAAGATTAATACCTGCGTGGTCAACTTGGATATATTTAGGAAAACCTATTTTCATTCACGAGCATATTATCTGTTACTATGGAATGTTCTGTTATTAGGGCTTGCGGGGAGTTCTCTGATACAAAGAATGGAGTTTTAGAATCAAGAGTTGTCTCAAAGCTCATCACTGCTTGATGTGGAAAGTGATAGAAGAAGGTCCATTGACTATAGATGGGAAAAGACCAGTGTAGGTGACACTGGAATTGTAACAGAGCATGTACTCAATGACCCCAGAAAGTACGCTGCTAAAGAACGACGTGAAGATAACTTAGATGATTTCGCAAAAGGAATCATTTCCAACATAGTCAAAGGAGTTCACTTGGCAAAAATTCAAGATTTGGATACAACTAAAGAGATGTGGGAAGCACCGCGAGAACTCAGTCTTGGGTCAGAAGCAATGATAAAAAAAAACGTTCGATGGCCTGCTACAAATTTGATGAATTTAAGATGAAACCTGGAGAATTCATTGATCAAATGAAAACCAGGTTTACTGAAATCTTACTGGAGATATCTGCCTTCAAGAAGGATAAATATACTCAGAGAGAGAAGATTCTCAAAGTCATCAGAACACTGCCACCTAGCTGGGAAATCTACACAACGATGCAGCCACTAAGAGCTAACTTCAATATTCTCACCATTGAAGCTTTGTTCGATCATCTAGCTGGTCATGAGTATGATACGAAGAGAATTGTTCTGATTACTCATCTAGCAAGAAGGGAGAAAGTAACTTCAAGAAAGAAAATGAGGTAGTTTTCAAAGCCAAAGTTCCAACTGAGGAACCAGTTGCACCTGCTATAGAGGAAGAAAGCACAAGTCACAAAATACTTAATGAATTTGCTATGATTACAAAGAGACTGGAGAAACTGGAAACAAGATCGAGAAAGTATCAAAGGTTCAACAATGATAATTGTTCGACCAAAAAAGTATACTAAAGAATTGTAATACGCATAAGTCGACCCGAATGTCGTATCTCAAAGGAAGACTATGCAGGGCAATGATTATAAGCACTTTAATGAAATAAAACAAGTCCTAAAACACTCTAAATCAGATTGAGATAAGAATTATTTCTAAATTAGTGGAAAACGGTAATGAGGTAAACGAGAGAATAAAGGTCTAGGGTAACAATTATCTTAAATCTTGGTTCAATGCTTGTTTGATCAAATCATGCTTTTAACTAAATTCTCCTAAGTTGATTAGCTAATCACCTACGTATTCTTAAAGCTAACCCATGTCAATCACTTACATGTATAGATCACAGTTAAGAGAAGTACCAATTCAAAACACAATTGCCTATTTTACGAATCCGATTAATAGGTTTGGTTGTTTGATTACAAATGACACATAGAACAATTCATTACAATCTATTCCATATCTTAGAGTTCCACATGATGATCAAGCATAAAAAACTCATTAAGCACAAATCAAACAACCGTTACAAGATCAATTTAAAACATTAAACCATAGACAAAGATAATCTAACCCTAGAGAAGTAATTAGCCAACCATAGATAAAAGTGAAACCATAGAAATGTTCATTAAAGCAAACTTACTACGAATCCACAAACAAGGTTGGAAGAACCTTCAATCTCTTGAAATACTAAGTACTATCTACTAAAAGCAAGTAAAGAAATGTTTCAAAGTGTTTTTGTTCAAGTATAATCGTCCATCCCAGTCCAAATGACGCCAAAACGCATTAAAACTAGACTTGGAACTGCCAGCCAGCGACCGCTGGGAAGCTAGCGGTCGCTGGTTTTGTGCTTCTGCCGCGTTATTCCTACAGGGCCAGCGGCCGCTGGCCCTGCCCTCTGAAGATTTCAGTAGCAGCAACCCAGCGGGCGCTGGGGTGCTAGCGGGCGCTGGCTCCAAGCTTCGCCTTGTCGTCTTGGTCTCTCTTCTCGTGCTCTCATCAGTCCTTTCTGCTCCACTCGGCTTCGTCAACGAAATGAATAAGACAAAATTCTAGCTCCATCTCCATCTCATTTCCATCTCCTTTATCCAAAACTCAAAACAAACAACGAAACGACATGAAACAAAAGGCAAACATACAAAACACGACAAAAATAGCACACTAAAATATAATAAAAACATACTAAACAACTCCCCCACACTTAATCATTTGTTTTTCCTCAAGCAAAGTTCAACAACCAAGTATCAACATATTCTAATGATCAACATATAAGCCCAACCACCATTCACATCTTCAAACCAAAATTAGACAAGGCTCAATTCTCATTGTATTCGGTCACTCAATTAAGATGTAATGTTTCCCGTTACTAAGTTCATTAGTACACATATGATCACGATATACACACATCTCACATCTCCCTATCGTTCATATGTTCAATTCCCCCTTTATTAACGCTCTTCTAGCGTTTTTTTTTTTGTATTATTGACGCCCTTCTAGTGTTTATTATTATATATATTTATATTTTTTTTGAAGAGTTGATACTCTTGTTTTTTTTTATTCAAGGGAAAACGAACACATAAACAATAAGGAGTAGCCACTCATAATCCGAATCATGACCACTATGCATACCGACTAATAAAAGCAACATGCCCCACATGTCATCTTAACCACACAACCTAGCCCAATCACAATCGAACCTAGCTAATATTCCACTTATACATACCACATACGAGGCTCATATATCAACCATCAATATATATCAACACTAAGCTATTGAATAAGCAAGTAGACAATCCATGATAAAATGTGGGGAATAACAAACAACCACAAACAAGCAAACACCAAACACTAAAAACAATAAAGACATGCAAGAAAATAACCAAAAAAAGAAAATAACCAACCCCCCCCCCCCCTCCACCCACACACACTTAAATCCTACTACGTCCTAGTAGTAAAGAATTAAAGAGAAGGGATACGGAGACTTCCCTGACAATACGAAAAGCCGGCAACAAGTCCAGAAAACGAAAGGCTCCTAGAAATGTACCTGCAAACAAAGACACAACACCCAAACATAAAACAGAACAAATAAATAAAAATAAAAACATAAAACAAAAAGAAGTAAAAAGAAATAACTAAAATGCCGGAGGATCCTGAGGGTCCTGATACTCGGATGAAAGTGGATACTGGGGGTGGATGCCTGTCCAGCTAGCCCATTGTGTCTCAAGAGAGGAGACACATGTATCCAGAGACTCGAGATGGGAATCCATAGAGCGAAGAACTGTCATCTGAGTGTCTAACCTCCCAAACAAGTCGGTTTGGAAAGTTCTGAAATCATCCCGAGTGAAATAATCACCTCCAAAACCACTTCCGGAGCCCCTGGCAAAACCGCCCTGCTCATACGCACCTTGATATCCTCCAAGATATCCGCCTTGTTGGTCTCCCTCGTAAGCACGCTCCTCCATCTCGGCATCAGCACCGGTGGGGAGATCATCAGTCACAGGAGGGGCCTCGGTAGATGGACCGGCACCTCCAGCTCGCTCAAGGACTGCCTCACGCTCACGGAAGCGTCGTACACATTCTCTTCATTCATAGGGAACGAAAGAGGTCTTAGATGAGTCAAGAAGGCCGGCATGCTTGAGAAAAGTGGCGTCCAAGTCAAGGCTTTGTACCGATTTATAAGTATGGGGGACCTAAAAATCAAAGTGACGAGCCAGACGAAAAGCAATATATGCTAATGCAGGATAAGTCTTTTTCCTATATTTGATTCCTTCGAGCTGAGTCCGGACGAAAGAAGAAATACACACCTTCTGCCCTTTAACAGCGGCAGATAGGAGAAAGCACTCATTGGTACTGACCTTATTGGCTTCCGGCTTTCCCGATATATTGAAAGCAATAAATTTATGCAAGAGGGAAAGGGTGTCATCCCTAATGAATCCACTAGGGGTACCACTCAGGTTCCAGTTATAGAGCCCGGTCAGGTAGTACCAAGCAGCTACCGGATTAAACCCTTTGGGGTTCGGGTAGCTGCTCCTCTAGACGAGGAGAAACAAAAAATAGAACACATAATAGCCCGAGTTACAGTAACATTATTCCTTAAAAGCCTACAGTGGAAAGAATTATGTCCATCGCCAAATTCAAATGTAGAAAATAATTCATAGGAAAATACTTTATACCCATCTAAATTTCCACTATCCAAAAGCTTCAAGAGGCCTAACGTTTTCAAATATTTGCGCAATTGAGAACTAACATGCACCCTATTCAACAAATCCCAATAGAATTGATACCCATGGTTAAACGGCGAAGCAAGTAGACGTAAGAATATTTGACCTTCCACGGGTTCATAAATTGGAAATTTGGATGAGCATAATCGAATCAATTGGAGGTTCTCCCTCGGGGAGTCGGTTTGTGCGTCGGTTTGCTCCTCTTCGTCCTCGGGCTCTTCCACACGGCGTCGGATGTTCCTAGACATGGAGAATAGACACAATTAGTAAGAAGAAAGTAAAAAGAGTAGAGAATTTACCAAAATTAAAAATTTTGGATTTTTAAATGTAGTGGATGAAATGGGGAAATTTATGGAAGAAAAGGAAAGAGAAGTGATGGGTAGAAGGAATTTGGAGGATTTTGGTTGAGATTTGTAGAAGGAGGAATTTGGTAAATTAGGAGGTTAGGGTTTGGTTGGGGAGAAAAGAAGAGGAAATAAGAAGATGAAAGTGAAGAAAAAAAAGGGAAAAAAGTATTTTAATTCGCGTGAAAAGGCAATGCCAGCGGCCGCTGGATTCCCAGCGGTCACTGGCTATGGCATTCTGAAATATTCTGCAGGAATAGGCCAGCGGCCGCTGGGTTCCCAACGGTCGCTGGCTATGGTGATGTGCCTGCCTTTCGCATCATTTTCACTTTCTCTTCGACTTTCTTCTTCTCGGATCATTCCTACATCACCAAAAACTCAATTAAGACTCTCATCAACAAAAAAAAAAAACAAAAACAAGAATAAAAACAAGAATGAAAACAACTAAAATAAAAGTGTGGGGGGGTTGCCTCCCACACAGCGCTCGTTTTATGTCATGAGCTCGACACCTTCCAACTCTTTCAACAACTACTAGCATCCTCGAGTACTAGAGACTCGATTCCTCTCTTAGAAACTTCTCCTTCTAGGTATTGCTTCACTCTTTGTCCATTAACCCGAAACTTCTCCTTAGTTCTCGGGTTTAAGAGCTCTACGACACCATACGGAAACACTTCCGTGATCTCAAAAGGGCCACTCCAACGGGATTTGAGTTTGCCCGAAAAGAGTCGAAGTCGGGAGTTAAAAAGTAATATTTTCATCACTGGCTCCAAATGCTTTCTTAAGATCTTTCGATCATGGAGCTTCTTTACCTTATCTTTATAGATCCTAGAGTTCTCAAAGGCTTCGTCTCGTAGCTCTTCCAACTCGGACATTTGCAAGAACCTCTCTTCTCCTGCACGAATCATCTCCATATTTGTCTTCTTAATGGCCCACATCGCCTTATGCTCAAATTTGACTGGAAGGTGGCATGCTTTTCCATACATGAGCCTATAGAGACTCATACCAAGAACTGTCTTAAAAGTGGTTCGGTATGCCCACAAGGCATCGCCCAACTTCAATGACCAATCCTTCCTCGTTGGCTTCATAGTTTTCTCCAAAATCCCTTTCACTTGCTTGTTACTTGTCTCCGCTTGCCCGGATGTTTGGGGATGATAAGGAGTTGCCACCTTGTGCTTAATTCCATACTTCCTCATAATCTTCTCAAATAGCTTGTTACAAAAATGCTTGCCTCAATCACTGATTATTGCCTTAGGAAATCCAAACCTGTTTAGGATATTTTCCTGCACAAACTTTAAGAGAATATTAGCATCACATGTCCTCGTGGGGATAGCCTCAACCCACTTAGACACGTAATCTACAACAAGCAATATGTACTCAAAACCATGGGAATTAGGGAATGGGCTCATGAAATCGATGCCCCAAACGTCAAAAATCTCAACTACGAGATTGTTAACTAATGGCATCTCATTTCGTCAGCTAATGTTCCCGACCCTCTGGCATCTATCACATGAAGCATAGAACAAATGTGCATCTTTAAATAAAGATGGCCAGTATAAACCTGATTGGAGGACTTTGAAAGAGGTTTTACGGCCTCCAAAATGTCCCCCACACTTTGCTTCGTGGCATAAGAACATAACACTCTGCTGCTCGACTTCTGGCACACATCTCCTGATCACCTCGTCCTTTCTTAGACGGAAAAGGTAGGGATCTTTCCAATAATAGTACCTGCAAGATCTAAGAAATCTCGCCTTCTCATGCGAGGTTAGATCATCACGGAGCTTATCCGCGGCCAAGTAATTCACTATATCGGCATACCATGGGAATGAAGATATGGAAAATGCATGCTCATAAGGAAACTCATCAGGGATCTTATCATTCTTAAAAACAGTTAATGAGTCCTTAATGTTCTCTAGCCTAGAAAGATGATCAACAACAGGATTATCACTCCCTTTTCTATCTTTTATCTTTAAGTCAAATTCTTGAAAAAATAGAATCCATCTAATCAATCTCGGCTTAGCTTGAGTCTTAGTGAGCAAGTATCTAAGTGCAACATGATCACTATGTATAATTACTTTAGACCCTATGATGTAGGCCCTAAACTTATCCAAAACAAAAACCACAACAAGCATCTCTTTCTTTGTAGTAGTGTAATTAACTTGCGCATCATTCAAATTCAAGATCGCATAGTAAATCACACGTTGCATGTTATCCACACATTGCCCTAAGACAGCTCCTACAACAAGGTCACTAGCATCACAAATTATTTCAAATGGTTTTGACCAATCCGGAGATACAACAATGAGAGTAGAAATGAGTTTCTCTTTCAAAGTGTTAAAAGCATGCTTACACTCGTCATCAAAAACAAAGGGAACATCTTGAGCAAGTAACCTACATAAAGGTTGGCTTATCTTGAAAAAGTCCTTAATAAACCTCCTATAAAAACTGGCATGGTCATGAAAGCTCCTCACCCCTTTAACATTCACAGGTGGGGGTAAGGTCTCAATAACATCTATCTTAGCCTTATCCACGGCTATTCCTTTGCTAGATACGACATGACCTAACACAATACCATTAGTAACCATAAAATGACTCTTTTCCCAACTAAGAGTAAGGTTACATAAATACACCCTTTCAACACAATATCAATTTTCTTCAAGAAATCATGAAATGAATTACCGAAAATGGAAAAATCATCCATAAATACTTCAATAAAATCACCAATAATTTAGGAGAAAATTGAAAGCATGCACCTTTGAAAGGTTCTCGGAGCATTGCACAAGCCGAAGGGCATCCTCCTATATGCATAAGTGCCAAAAAGACTTGTGAAGGTTGTCTTCGATTGATCCTCTAGAGCTATCGCTGCCTGATAATAACTAGACAAACCATCAAGAAAGCAATAAAATTCATGTCCAACTAGCTTATCAAGCATTTGATCTATACAGGGTAAAGGGAAATGATCTTTGCGGGTAGCCGCATTTAACTTCCTTTAGTCTATGCATATCCGCCAACCCGTAGTTAGCCTAGTTGACACCAACTCCCCCTTCTCGTTGGTCGTCACTGTGATGTCACCCTTCTTTGGTACAACATGAACGGGGCTCACCCACTCACTCTCGGCCACAGGATATATCAATCCTTCAGCTAGAAACTTAAGGATTTTCTTCTTCACCACCTCCATCAGATTGGGGTTCAATCTCTTTTGGCCGTCTCTGAATGGCTTTGCTCCATCTTCAAGTACTATCTTGTGCATACGCATAGATGGACTAATCCCCTTTATATCTGCAAGGCTCCAATAGAAGGACTTCTTATTCTCCTTCAATACTCCTATTGGCTCCTCTTCTTGCTCCTTAGTTAGCTCAACAAAAATAATCAGCGGCTTCGTTTCTCCTTCTTCTAGAAACACATACTTAAGGTTCTTAGGAAGCTCCTTAAGTTCAACTGGACTGCTCAATGGCTCATTCTTCTCTTCTCCTTTCACGACTTCTATCACCCCCATACTTGAGCCGAGAACTAGGTCCTCCTCATCTCGACTAGCTGTTATCTCTTTATCATCTATATCCTGCAAAAACACCTTCTCGACCAAGGTATCAATAGCATCAATATAATAACAAGTATCAGATAAACTTTTTACAGGATGAGGGGATATTTCCCTGACAGACAAGGAAATTGTTTCGCCTAACACAGTCATTTGAAGTTTGCCATTTTTAACGTCAATTAACGTGTTAGTGGTTGCCATGAAAGGCCTTCCTAGAAGAACAGTATCTTCATTGCTAGACTCTTTAACCTCACCAACATCAAGCACCACAAAATCAACTGGTACAATTAAATCTCCAACTCTAACTAGGATATCTTCTATGATTCATTTTGGGTACCTAATTGACCTGTCTGCAAGTTGTAAAGACATCTTAGTAGGCTTCAAATTACCTAATCCTAATCTCAAGAAAATAGAATAAGGTATCAAGTTAATACCAGCCCCTAGATCTAACATGCCTGAAACGGACTTACCATTCCCAAGTGAAATTTTGATAACAAAACTACCTGGGTCCGTTTGCTTTTAGGGAAGTTGGTTCTTCAACACTGCACTTGCTACTTCTGACACCACGATCTTCTCGTCATCCACGATCCGTCTCTTCTTGGATGCAAGTTCTTTGAAGAACTTAACATATGCTGGAACATTCCGGATCACATCCAGAAGAGGAAGGTTGACATTAACCTTTGAGAGCATCTTGTAGAAGTCTAAGAACTGTTGGTCTTGCTTCTCATTCCCCAATCCCCCTGGGAAAGGAATAGGAGGTTTATAAGAATTGGTGGCCTTATGCAACTCTCCTCCCTTCCCTTTCTCTTCAGGATGGGCTAATACAATGATCTCCTCTTCAGGAGGAGTTACTGTAGTGCTCTCTTCTTCCTTCTCATGCTCGTCCTCATCAACTGGCATTTGGACTTTATTATCCACAACCTTGCCACTTCTCAACACAGTTACTGCTTGAGCTTGCTTTGGTTGACTTGGAAGCTTGTCCTTTTTGTTCATCTGAACAAGCTCTCCAACTGTGCCCGCAAGCTGCCCAACTTGGGTCTCAATCCTCTTCATAGAGACCTCCACTGTCTCAAACCGCTGATGACTAGCTTGAATAAACTTGTTCAAATTATCCTCCACTGATGATTTTGGAGGACCTTGAGGTGGCGCTTGGTGTTACTCTGGTTGTGAAAAATGTTGAGGTTGCTGAAATTGCTGGAACCCTTGCTGAGGCGGCACTTGCTGCCCTTGTGGCGCTTGTTGCCTCCAAGAGAATTTTGGATGATAACTATACCCCGGCTTGTAAGTGTTGGAGTATGGATCAAACTTCGGTCGCGGTTGAAAGTTTTGAAGAGCATTTACTTGCTCTTCCTGCTCTCGGTATTGCTCGTATGCACTAGTACAAACATTAGCCCCGTGACCAAACTCTCCACAAATACCACATGTCTCGCCCCCACTTCTTCTTGGTTGCTCATTCGCCGTACGCATAGCTTGCACTTGCCTTGTAAGTTCTGCTAATTGCCTCACCATATCATTACTAGAAGTTGCTTCATTAACCTTCTTCTTCGGACCCCTGGAGCTTCTCTGTTGTGAGTTCATCGCCATGTTTTCAAATATATCTGTGAGCTCCACTACTGTCCGGTTTCCAATATCTCTTCCTGCTGCATTATCCACCGTATATTGGAAGTTTTGGTGAAGATTCTCGTAAAAGAAATGGTTGAGCAGCTCAGGAGATAGATTGTGATGAGGACATTGCATTTGCAAACACCTGAATCTTTCCAAGGCCTCATGAAAAGGTTCTCCATCCATCTGTGTAAAGGTCACCAGTTGTTACCTAATCTCTTGCGTCTTTTGGCTCGAGTACCACTTCGACATGAATATCTCGGACACCTAATTTTAGTTTTAAAGTGAATTGGGAGCTAAAGACATAAACCATGTCTTAGCTTAGTCCTTGAGAGTATACGGGAAATATCTCATCTTTAACTGGTCCTCCGTCAAATCTCCAAGCGAAAAGGTCTGGACTATGGCATAGAACTCCCAGATGAAGTTCAATGCATCCTCCACCGGCATACCATAGAAAGACGGAAGTTGATTGAAGTGTATATTTTTGAGCTCGTAGTTTCTAGCTGCATGACCCAAAACTATAGGTGATGTTGCAGCTCCTATAACCGGCCTAGCAAGTTCCCTCATCTGACAGGCCGCCATGACTGTATGAGAACTTGACTCACTCCAATCTATGTCTGAATCCCTAGGAGGTGTATTCTCTGAATGATCTAATTGATACCCTGACTCCAAATTATGATCGTTTTCAACTTCCTCTTCCAGGTTGACTGTTTGCAACTCCCACCTGCGATGCACGTTGTCCAAAACGGGTGTCAATCTCTTATTCCGACTCCGGCGTCCATGCATGCACTACCTAGCATCACAAAAGAGAAGTCAAACGCAAATTGCGGTTGAAAACTCCTAACAAAAACAAAAACAAAAATAAAAATAAAACAATCACTGAACTGAACAATCACGATTACGAAAACAAAGAAAGAAGAAAAACAAAAACAAAAACAAGTTCTAACAACCAAAATGTCTATAGCCTTCCCCGGCAACTGCGCCAAATTTTGTTCGACCAAAAACGTATACTAAAGAATTGTAATATGCATAAAGTCGACCCGAATGTCGTATCTCAAAGGAAGACTATGCAGGGCGATGATTATAAGCACTTTAATGAAATAAAATAAGTCCTAAAACACTCTAAATCAGATTGAGATAAGAATTATTGCTAAATTAACGGAAAACGGTAATGAGGTAAACGAGAGAATAAAGGTCTAGTGTAACAATTATCTTAAATCTAGGTTCAATGCTTGTTTGATCAAATCATACTTTTAACTAGATTCTCTTAAGTTGATTAGCTAATCACCTAAGTGTTCTTAAAGCTAACCTGTGTCAATTACTTACATGTATAGATCACACTTAAGAAATGTACCAATTCAAAACACAATTGTCTATTTTATGAATCCGATTAATAGGTTTGGATGTTTGATTACAAATGAGACATAGAATAATTCATTACAATCTATTCCATATCTTAGAGTTCCACATGATGATCAAGCATATAAAACTCATTAAGCACAAATCAAACAATCATTACAAGATCAATTTAAGACATTAAACCATAGACAAAGATAATCTAACCCTAGATAAGTAATTAGCCAACCATAGATAAAAGTGAAACCATAGAAATGTTCATTAGAGCAAACTTACTACGAATCCACAAACAAGGTTGGAAGAACCTTCAATCTCTTGAAATACCAAGTACTATCTACTAAAAGCAAGTAAAGAAATGTTTCAAAGTGTTTTTGTTCAAGTCTAATCGTCCATCCCCGTCCAAATGATGCCAAAACGCATTAAAACTAGACTTGGAACTGCCAGCCAGCGGTCGCTGACTTTGTGCTTCTGTCGCGTTATTCCTGCAGGGCCAGCGGCCGCTGGGCCCTGCCCGCTAAAGATTCCTGCAGCGGCACCCCAGCGGGTGCTTCGCCTCGTCGTCTTGGTCTCTCTTCTCGTCCTCTCCTCAGTCCTTTTTGCTCCACTCGGCTTCGTCAACGGAATGAATACGACACAATTCTAGCTCCATCTCCATATCATTTCCATCTCCGTCATCCAAAACTCAAAACAAACAAACCGGCATAAAAACAAACAATGAAACGACACGAAATAAAAGGCAAACATACAAAACACGACAAAACGGCACACTAAAATATAACAAAAACATACTAAACAATAACAATAAAATCGTTACCAGAAGAGTAGAGACCGAGATAGATTTGAAAGAAAATCTTAGGTAAAAAGTTCTAATAAATCTGCTAATTCTACTGACTATACTTATTATGGTTGTGCAGTATAGGTCACTTCAAGACGATTGCCCCGACTTATCCAAAGGTCAGAGAGATGAACTAAGAGCAAAAAGAGATCGTAAACTCAAAGCAAAGTTATGATAGCTGAAGAAGAATCAAGCTCAAGCCATTTTTCAGAAGGCAATGTTGGATCGGGAGCGCCCATCAGAATTGAAATACTGGCCCCACACATCAACACTTTCTTTCCCAGTCTGCTTTGTCCTCACTAACAGGCTAACCCAGGATACTTTCCAGTAGGTCACCCATCATAGTATTGCTCCAAGCCAAACACGCTTAACCTTGGAGTTTCTACTAAGGGGTCACCTGATAAGATGATGCATCATGTTGGTATGAGTAGTACTAATCAATTCTTTTAACCTCTCATGAACAATGGTAGTGCAGAGCCTTTTCGACTGAGGCTGGCCGCACTCCCATAAGCTCTCTCAGGTACGATACACGGAGGACCCACCCTCCGGGAGGTGCTGGAGTCCACTTCCCAACATTCAAGGACAGATTAAAACAAAAGATGAGGAGATCTACTCACTCAACTCAAAGGTCAAAGATTTGATAACCAGAAATGAAGTAGTTGAGGAGGAACTGCAGAAGACGAGAGAGAACATGAGTAAGATCAACAAGAGTAGCGAACAGGCTAATATGATTATGGAAATGCAGAACAAAGCCAAATTGACTACTGGATTAGGCTAAACTGGAGGATCAAACACAACCAAGTTTCTAGTCGAAAGACAAAATATACCAGATCAAGTTGTCGAACTGCAGAATGAGAAGAATCATCCACAGAAACTGATGGTGAAACAAGTATAAACTAACAGATCATTGTAGACGATTTGTTGGTCAACAGATGGTTAATTTTTAAATATTTTTAATGATTCATATACATTGAAATGCAGTAATAAGCATTCATAAGCAATTTTAACACATAATTAAACAAGATTAAGGCATTTAAAGCTCCAATTAAGCATAAATTATCACGAATATCTCTTTTCCCAGTTTAGAGACATATAATCCAAGAATTGATTTTAGATAAAACCATGCTTAAACATATCAGGAAATCCATTAAAACATTATTGCAGACATTACATAGGTTCGTTGAATTCAAACATGTTATTAATGGAAAATAAATTTCGATGTATGAAACCCTAGAACATGTATCTATAGAACAAGCTTGTATGAATCTATAGAACAAGCTTTTCTGCCAAAACACTAAAATGTAAACCTTTGCAAGCTTGTATTTTTACATACAGCACATCAAGGGTACGAAACCCATGATGATTGTACACTGCACAAGGATCATGCGAAAGTTTGGCCTCGATTTAATGAAGCATCTTGCTTAAAGGAATTGTGAAGGTGTTTTAGAGAGATTTGAGTTGAAGCACAAAACTTGCAGAAAAGACATGCGTTATATGCACCTTGCCTTTCAACTTGTCCAAATTGCTCTTTCTTCTGCTCCACGCTTCTCTATGTGTCATAAAGTATTCTGGATGAACGTTCTCCTCGCAGTTTTGCTAAAGGTCTTGACTTTTGTTGTCTTGCTCAGGATTCAATTCTTCTTGGTGGCGGCTAGGATTTGTATGGAATATCTTCTTTCCTTATTGCATGCATCCCTAGTATCTCTAGCAGTTGACCGTCTTGATTCTTTGCTTATGTAGCTCTGGGAGAGTAAATGAAATATATCATTCCTTGTTTGTGCTTCATGGTTAGAATCTGCATCCGCTCTTCTCAAGATCTCATCAAATCTTTCCTTTTCAGCTCCTCGTTCGCCAAGTACTTTATATTGGGCACAGAGAGGCTCCGAACGGCTTGCCCAATGTGTTTCTAGAGAAACCTCACCTCCAACATTTAAATGTCAGGTCCAAATCCCGCACGGTACATTGTCTTAAGCAATTAGTTCCTTGCTCAAGGTGTTACTTTGTCTGAATTTTTCCTCTTTCACGGAATGTGGTATGGTTTACCCAAGACTCTTCCCAACTACTTGTCTCACAAAAGTATGTCCTCCCAGACACAAGACACAAAAATAAATAAAGAGGACTCGATCTACACCTAGACAAGCTCAAAAAGAGCATGAAAAACGGTCTCGACAGTAAGGTATACCGAAAATAATGTAAGATATAGGTATGAAATTTTTCATACCGAAGATAAAGGTAAGCTATAAGGTATGACAATTTTAGTAAGGTATATAGTATCGTGACACCCCTAATTATGGTTAAATGTAATTGCTAATTTTTTCACTGTAAACATGATTTGTTATGTTGAAATGTCAAACTGATGTGATATATGGAAAGACTTGCACAAGCGTACGAGGCCAGGGGCTCAGTAAAGTGTCCGGGATTCCTAAGAGTCCTTAGGGTAAAATCCAATCATGCAATACGAGATACATTATATGCTTCCCCATCGTGCAATATGAGACAGAATTTGTAATTTGCTAGACTCTTGTCTAGCAGGCAAAGATTTACCTACGCGGAAAGGATGATTCATTCGGATTGACATGAGAGTCCAACTGGATTGCATTGCCAGAATCCATGCTATATACTTTACAAATTGAACGTAATGCGATTCAACATGGGCATTGCATGTGTGGATTCTCAAGGTCTTCTCATGGATGAGCCGAACACTTGGGAGATTGCGTGATATCGATATCCAACCCATATTTTGTCACTAGAGGTTTACCTCTTGGATTGATGCAGATCCAAAATATTATGTGGTATCCACTGCATAATGCATTGAAAAACAATGTTCATCTCCTTCAGTTTTATTGTCTGAAAATCCATGTGAATCTTCTTATCTTCCGACTGCGTTGTATATATTATAACTTGATTCAAGTTTAATGAGATTATGTTCAATTGAAAATGTTTCTTATGATCCACTTTGTAACTCTTCATTGTCCCAACTATTCTTACTTTAGGGCGCTGATGAAGAGGAATCTCAAATGGAAGATGGCGATGTAAGAAAATGCATTGTATTGCTTGTGCATGCAGCTATTATTAAACTGGATTCCATTGAGTTTTTTCTTAGAATTTGCAACGTTTGCCTTCATTTAGATTTTTAATTATTCTACATAAGAACAGAAAGAAGAACCCAATCAGGAACACAACTATTATACCTTATTTAACATAACATTGAGACTAATTCTTGGGAAAAAATGAAAATTGTTGCAGGCATAACAAATGGAGTAAGGGAATATGATAAATCAAGCTCAAATACTTGATCGCACTATTTTATACACAAAAATAGGTGTAGAATAGGGCAGTCGAGTATCGTATCCACAAGGACTGATTTAACAAAAACACACTAGTTAATTCATTTAGAAATTTAATTATAATTTAGACAACTAGACATTTGAATGAGATTCAATTTAAAATAAAATAGTCTTAGGGCTCGCGAAACAATAATAAAATAAACAAATAATAAAGAGAAGATTACTGGGCAATGTATGGACACTAAATCAAATTACAGATTCACCTATTAAATCTAATCACCATATTTAATCGTAATTCATGTGAATGATCGCATAAATATCCACATACTCCCGGATAGGGCAGTGTATGAACGTTGATTAATACCTATGATATCACCTGTAGGTATCAAGAACCGAATATTAACTCCTAAAAGCACGAAAAGAATAGTCACCTACAATTCATTTATCTCCTCTAGGTCTCAAGATGAAACATGTATTATGCATTTGTGTGGCCGACTATGAATT
Source organism: Leonotis leonurus (assembly GCA_026898415.1). NCBI lineage: Eukaryota > Viridiplantae > Streptophyta > Magnoliopsida > Lamiales > Lamiaceae > Leonotis > Leonotis leonurus. The sequence goes on along the minus strand of JAPKLX010000570.1, from coordinate 59,630 downwards.
GAATCCCGAATAAGACATCAAAAACACACTAGCATGGAATAATAATGGTCAGTTATCAAAACTTGTGAATGAAAATCAGGAATCATAAACAAGAATATGAAGGAAATTTAGCAATTAATAATATGAATTCATAAATTGAAATAGGTTTTACAAAGCCCTAGAATCTAAGAGAGTTTTAAATAATAATAATAAAAACGATACTATAAAGAAATGACATAAACATAAAACTCCATATTGTAGAACTCTTGATCTTGGGTTGTCAATCGTTGATCACAAACTCAAATCCGGGAAGAATAAAAACTAATCTAAATTGTACTAGGATGAAAAATAGAGTAGAAGGTATGTAGGATATCTCAAGGGATCCAGAATGACGCCCTTATATAGTCCATGGGGCGTGAATTTAAGATAAGTATGAAAATAACAAAATTTAACTCGATAAACAAAATATTCGCACAACTTCGGCGATTGCTGATTTGGATCGCCAAAGTCACGCTCTTTTGTCTGCAACTTCGGTGATCGCCGATTAGGTCGTCAAATTTTTTGTCTTCCATGTCGATCCAACGGATATCGTCGATTTCTTTCTCCTTCTTTCAACGATCCAACCTCCGGGTTTCCGTTCGTGCTGCCTCTTGTCCCAGGCGTGGTTTTTCGTGTCCCGCACACTCGGGCCTCGACTCTTGATCAATTTCTCTGCTTGTAACGCATCTTGTCTCATCAGTCACAACACTAGGTTTCCAATTAAGCATTTTCTACCACCAAAACCTGCAAAAATCCATAACAAACAACAAAAACGTAAAACAAACACAAAACATGAAACTAAGCGAAATATGGTACGAAACACTCTAAAATACGACACGAGATGATAAAAATCCTATCAATAAAAGCATGTAAATGATTTTTTATCAATACTTTAAATTGTTATGCTTATTTATGGATTGAAAGAAAGGTTAAGAATTTGTATTCTCGGTGAAAAATTCTAATTTCTTTTACTGCCTTTTTTTCTATACTAATCGATGGATATGAGCTCTGTTATGGGGGATTGTATGTCGTGTTGCTTTTCTTATTGAACTGGGGACATTCAAAAACAAAAACTAAGTCTCAACTCTCTTCTAATCTCTGTCTTTGTTTAAATTCAAGTTATGTTCTCATGATTTACATTTTAAAAATTGAATATTGCACTTCTATTGTTGAAATTTGAAATTCTTTAGATGTGGGAGATGTAAGTTTTATTTGCATCATTCCATAGATGTATAAGTTTGAGTTGGAAAGCAAGAGGTGTAGGTAACCAAATTTAATTGGTGATTTCCATTCTAAAATTAGAACTTTTTGTTTATTTGATTCTCTTGTGGTATATTTTATTACAATTATGTTGCATTGTATAGTAAGTTAACTGAAAAATTGAAACGATATAAAATGTAACGTTGAACTGATGGTATAGGTGACTCGTGCTTTTATTACATTATTTTTGGCAAAATACATCATTTGCTCCTTTACTTTTCAATCTGTGTTTCATTTGGTAATTGTACTATTTTGAAAAATTGTTATCACATTAAATTTAAATTACAAGTTCGCGGCGCAGAGAACTCGAACTATTGCCTCGAGCATTAACCTATACAATTATACCAACATGTGAATACAACTAGTATTTTTTTTTTCATGTTTCTATAGGTTCATATATTTTTATTTCATTTGAAGAGATACATGCTCTCAATTTTACTTTCCATAAGTTTTTGTATATTCAAATTATATATTTTTCTTTCCAAAATCATCACTAAGTTTTGTAACAATATTAATACTAAACCTGTACAAATTTCTTCATGCACAAGCAATTCTGACTTGTGGATTGGGGAAATTACTACTGAGATGAAATGAACCTTGTTTCTTTCTATCTTTATTTTCTTTTCTATATTTGATTTGAATTTTGAATTTCTTGAAGTGTGTTTTGAGGGGATGTATTAGTGTGTGTGTGTGTGTAGGGAATAGATCAAATGAAAACTAATCCTTAGATATGAACTAAGAACCAATCAGGACCATTGATCTTTATATAATCTATGGTCCAGATTAATTATGTATCAAGTTTATGCATAGAATGCATTGAAATTATCTCGTAAATCGGCTCCTCAATCACATGAATTGCATGACAATACTCCTTCAGATTAATTTTCATGTTACTCAGAAACTGCCCCAGCTTATGTTGAGCTGCAACCCTATTTGCTATCTGCCAACTTGTATCTTGAGCATTTTCAGTTGTTTCCCCATTGATGCGGCTGTGTTCTCCAATATAGTAATCCGACCCCCTGTCTGATTAATGAAATTTGTCTTTTGGGTCATCATCTGATGCATCATCTCTTCCAGAGATGATATCTTGGGCTCTTGAATAGCCTCATTCTGCTCTACAAACCCTGGTGGCGGATGTAGAGCGTTATTTGGATTTCATAAGAGAAGTTGGGATGATTTCGATTGTTTTCTATATGTTACATTTTAGGTAAAGTTTGACACACAAAGTGGAACAATGTTCGAGAAGAGAAACGAGGGCAAAAGAGGTGAAAAGATGAAGAATAGGACGAAAAAGGGCAGAACGCAAGCCTAGCGGTCGCTAGCCCCTAGCGACCGCTGGGCTTGAGGCACGGAGTTGGACAAAACAGGAGCCCAGCGATCGCTGGCTCCGTGAATTCCACAAAGGTAGAACAAGAACCCAGCGGTCGCTAGCCCCCCAGCGACCGCTGGCCCTCTGGATTTTGCGAAGACAGAACTATGGGGTAGCGCTCGCTACCCCCTAGCGAGCGCTACCCTGGCGCGATCCATTCTCCTACTTAAATGCCCACGCGTGATATTTCAGATCGGCTTCCTTCACGTTTTTATTTTCTAGTCTAGGGTTTAGACCACGAGGGAAAACACTTTAGTCTTGATCTTTACTTCTTGTTCATTCTTTAGTTTCGTTGTGGATTCGCTCGTGATTCAAACCCGAAGTTTTTAATGCATTATTTTTCCTTTCAATCAGTGAGTTCTTTTACTGCTTTCTTTCCTACTTTATGATTTATTTCCTTTCTGCTTTGCTATTGTTTAATTTCCAACTCAGTAATATAAATCTTCAATCATGTTAATGTAATGCCCCTCATTTTCATTAGAACCATCTCGTATTAGATATTC
>JAPKLX010000570.1:11002-46480 GCA_026898415.1 Leonotis leonurus | reverse complement strand
TCGCGTGTCCGGACTTCGCCACAAGGGCGGAGAACGGGGCGTGACAGTTAATTAATCAAATTAAGGAATGTTTAGATTCAGTTTCTTTAATTCTTCGTTCTTAGATTTAGGATTTAATTGCTTATTTAATTTTCGCCTAGATAGATTAATTAGATTAAAAATCCAAAACCCATTCTTTTTAATTGCTTTCTGTTCTGCAACATAGATAAAGCCCTGTTTAGCCTTCCTTGAGAATACGACTTAGGGTTAACTTACTAGTATACATCGAACTCGTCCTCTTGCGAGCTATTTAATAATAAACTGGAAGTATATTGGCTAGAAAAATTCCTCGTTCCCGATACTGAATCCCTTTATCGGACAGTGGGTCTGGTCTAAACAACGCCACGTACTACAGTTTAAAAATAAGTAGGAACAAATTTTGGCGCCGTTGCCGGGGATTGCTTTAGGCATTTATTTTTGTTGCTTTTTATTCTATTTTATTTTGTTTATTTGTTTTATTCATTTGCTCCCACAAGGTGCGTTTGATCTTCTTTTGGTTTGTGTATGCTAGGTCGCCGAAGCTTGAGATAAGAGTTGGTACCCTACGTCGACAACATCAATAGAAGAGAAGCCGTAGGTGAGGAGCAGTTTAAGGACGTTATCAGCCTCGCCACACTATTCGAAGAGCAACTGGTAATAATGGCCGAGGAAAATGGAGCCCCTAAGAAGCTCGGAGACTTTGCCAGGCCATCCTATGACATCACGGCATCTGCTATTGTACTCTCCACTGAGGCCAGGAATTATGAGCTGAAGGCACTGAGTGAAGAGGAACTCCTGAAGAAGTGCTTTCCTTATTCACTAAAGGACAGAGCAAAGACATGGTACCTCTCCCTACCAGCACGATCTCTACCTACTTGGAAGGCGGTGAGTACCACGTTCCTACTGAAGTACTACCCAAATCACAAGACGCAGCAAATCCGGCTCCAAATCATGCAGTTTCCACAGGAACCTGAGGAGCCTTTCCACGAGGCCCTTGATCGATTCAGAGAGCTCCAGCAGTAGTGCCCGCACCATCAGATTGTACCGGAACTCCTCTGGCAGATCTTCTACAATGGATTGCAGCACACTTATCAGTTCATGGTAGATACAGTGGCTGGAGGGAACATAGCTGAGAAAACTGCAGATGAGGCAATTGAGATTTTCGAGACGCTGGCCACTAATTTGCAGCAGAAAATCTCACGGTCCAAGAGAGTGGAGGTCTGAGAGATCGGAGTCAGCCCAGACCTCAAGAAGTAGATGGCCGATATGATGCGAGAATTGCAAGAGTTGAAGATGAGCAAGGCCTCCGCAGTGACTAAGCATGAGCCGGCATCTGAGCCGTGCCCGATATGTGGTGATCTCACTCATGACGAGAATCACTGCACTAGAATGGCGGAGATGACATACGAAGGAGAGACAGAAGTCTATGCTGCACAAGGCTTCCAGCCACGCCCACCGCTCGAGCAACATCCACAGCAGCCTTCGGGGTGGAGAGCTCAGAATAACTCGACATGGAAAGGGCCGAATCAAGGTCAAAACCAGAGCTTCCCTGCCCGACGACCGGCCCCACAGCAATATTACCTGCCGCAGCAAGGGTATTATCCGCAGCAGCCCTACTATCCACCTCAGGCGGGTATTATCCGCCACCTCCTTATCAGCAACCGCAGTCGACATATCAGCAGCCGCCGCCACCTCAGTTTCAGTCACAGTTCCAGCCCGCGCTGCGATCAGCCCCATCGAAACCTTCTCTTGAGGACAGTCTTGCAGCTTTCATGCAAGAGAGAAAATTGGATCGGGAGGCGCAAGAGGCTACTATCAAACGCCTCGAGAGTCAAGTTGGGCAGATCTCAGGAGCTGTTAATCAGATGCAGCAACAGCAACAGACCGGCAGGATACCCGGGCAAGGACACTCAGCGCAGCATATTCAGGCAATTACTGTTCTTCATAGTGGCAAGCAAGTTGACAATAAGGTGGCTATGCCGGAGGATGAGCCAACTAAAGAGGTGGAGGACGCTGAGAAAGGGAAGGAACCGGAACAACCTACACGCATGAGCCTACAGTTAGCTGATCGTTCTGTTAGATATCCTAGGGGTATTATAGAGAACATCCTAGTGAGTGTTGGTGGTCTGATAGTACCTATGGATTTTGTTGTGTTAGAAATAGGTGACGTGCATGAAAACGGACGCGATCATACTTTATTGCTTGGTAGACAATTCATGGCAACTACTAATACTCTGATTGATGTTAAAAATGGTAACATACAAATGTATGTGCTAGGAGAGAAAGTTTCATTTTCTGTGCATAAGCACAAAGCTATGCCTTCTGTTAATTCTATTGAGGACTGTTCTTTTATCGATTCGGTTGATGCTCTTGCCGAGATTTCTTTTGTGCATGATTACAGTTTGGAGGAGATCTTTGAAGGATCGGCCGATATGGAGGAAAGGCTCCGTTTGGAGGCCCAGTTCGCGAAACCACCTCCTATGCCGTTAGCAAATCCACCAGCACCGGAGAAATTGGAGTTAAAGGAGCTTCTTGCGAATCTGAAGTACGTATTTCTTGAGGAGAACGAGCAGAAGCCGATGATTATCTCAGCTGAGTTAACCCAAGCCCAGCAGGCTCGGCTAATAACTGTGTTGAAGAAGCACAAGTTAGCCTTCGGTTGAAGTCTGGCAGACATCCGAGGTATCAGCCCAGCCATGTGCATGCATAAGATACAGCTCGCCGACGATTCTCTTCCAAAGAGGGATGGACAGCGACGACTCAGCCCAGTACTCATGGAGGTCGTGAAGAAGGAGATCTTCAAGCTTCTAGCTGAAGGGATCATTTATCCGATCGCTAACAGTGAATGGGTTAGTCCAGTCCATGTTGTACCCAAGAAAGGCGGGATCACGGTGTCCATGAACGAGAAGAAGGAGCTTGTCCCTACCAGACCTGTTACCGGATAAAGGATGTGCATTGACTACTGCAAGCTCAATGAAGCTACAAAAAAGGATCACTTTCTTTTACCCTTTATTGATCAGATGTTTGATAAGCTTGCCGGTAATGACTATTTTTGTTTTTTGGATGGTTTGTCAGGTTATTATCAGATTGCGATCGACCCGGAGGACCAAGCAAAGACGGCCTTCACCAGCCCTTTCGGAACTTATGCCTTTCGGAGGATGCCATTTGGATTGTGCAACGCGCCAGGTACGTTTCAGCGATGCATGATGTCTATCTTCTCTGATATGATTAGTGACTTTGTAGAAGTCTTTATGGATGAATTTTCTGATTTTGGTTCTTCGTTTGATGATTGTCTTTCTAAAATTGATCGTGTTTTGGATCGTTGTGTTGAGACTTGCTTGACTCTGAGTTGGGAAAAGAGTCACTTCATGGTGCGAAGTGGAATTGTCTTAGGACATGTAGTGTCTAGTAAAGGAATTGAGGTAGATAAGGCTAAAGTTGAGGTTATTGAAAAATTACCTCCACCAACTAATGTTAAGGGGATTAGAAGTTTCTTAGGGCATGCTGGCTTTTATCGTAGATTTATTAAAGATTTTTCTAAAATCTGCCAACCCTTGTGTCGTTTACTTGCTCAGGACACTCCCTTTAATTTTGACACTGACTGTCTCTCTGCCTTTACTACCTTGAAAGAAAAACTATGCAGTGCACCTATTATTGTTGGCCCTGATTGGTCTGTTCCGTTTGAAATCATGTGTGATGCGTCGAACTCTGCTATAGGTGTTGTTTTAGGTCAACGAGTTGATAAAATGTTGCTTGTGATCTATTATGCTAGCTCTACTTTAACCCCTGCTCAGATAAATTATACTACCACTGAAAAAGAGATGTTAGCGGTAGTATTCTCTCTTGATAAGTTTCGTGCGTATATTATAGGGTCTAGAGTTATCATACATAGTGATCATGCTGCTTTACAATATCTGTTGACTAAGCCTCAGGCGAAGCCTAGGCTAATTCGTTGGGTCTTATTATTGCAAGAGTTTGATGTAGAAATTCGTGTTAGAAAAGGGAGTGAGAACGCCGTTGCCGATCATCTCTCTCGCTTAGAGCATGTACCTTCTCCTCTATCTTATGATCTAGTTGACGAGTCTTTTCCGTATGAGCATGCTTATAGTGTTAATCACGTGCCTTGGTTTGCTGACATAGTTAATTATTTAGCTTGTGGTGAATTAAGGTCTGACCTAACTTCCCAAGAAAGGAAGCATTTTCTCCATGTGTGCAGGCAATACTTTTGGGAAGACCCTTTCCTTTTCAAGCTCGGAAAGGATGAGCTGATTAGGCGATGTGTAGCGGAGGAGGAGCAACTAAAAGTGCTTGAGATGTGTCATGAGACTCATTGTGGCGGACATTTTGGAGGCCAAAAGACGGCACACAAGGTTCTCCAATCAGGTTTATTTTGGCCGACTTTATTTAAGGATGCACATGTTTACTATCTTTCGTGTGATAGGTGTCAGAGAGTCGGTAATTTAGGTCGTAGAAACGAAATACCTTTGAACAATATTCTTGTGGTTGAAATATTTGATGTGTGGGGAATTGACTTTATGGGTCCTTTCCCTATGTCTCATGGCTATGAATATATTTTGCTAGCTGTTGACTACGTCTCTAAGTGGGTTGAGGTTATCTCCACTAGAACGTGTGACTCTCACATTGTTCTTAAGTTTGTGCAGGAAAATATTTTGTGCAGGTTTGGCTTCCCACGAGCTATCATTAGCGATGGTGGCAAACATTTTTGCAACAAATTATTTGAAAGGCTAATGAAGAAAAATGGGATAACGCACAAGATCGCGACCCCATACCATCCACAGACGTCGGGTCAAGCCGAGACGAGTAATAAGCAAGTCAAAAATATCTTGGAGAAGATAGTTCAACCATCTAGGAAGGATTGGTCGCTAAAGCTGAATGACGCTCTTTGGGCATACCGCAAGGCCTACAAAAGCATGTTGGGGATGAGCCCGTATCATCTCGTGTACGAAAAAGCGTGCCACCTACCTATTGAAGTGGATCACAAGGTCTATTGGGTAATCAAGACCTCAAATCTCGATCTGCAAAAAGCAGTGGAGCACCGTTCTCTACAGATGTCGGAGTTAGACGAGCTGCGAAACGAGGCATACGACAATGCCCGAATTTACAAGGACAAGGTGAAAGCAATCCATGACCGAAGGATTTTACACAAAGATTTAAAGCCTGGCATGAAAGTGTTACTTTTCAATTCCCGGTTGAAGCTTTTTCCCGATAAATTGAAGTCTAGATGGAGCAGCCCATTCATAGTGAAAGATGTCAAGCCGTACGGGGCAGTAGAGAATGCTAAAGAAGGAGATGATGACTCATTCGTGGTAAATAGGCATCGTGTTAAGCCGTACATCGAGGGGTGGCCTACTAATTTTGTTCTTGTCGTTTTATTTATTTTCGTTCCTTTATATAGTTCTTATTGGGTGAAGAACCTGATCAAGCCAATTTTTCGTGTGCAGGAAAAATCGAGTGGAATACACAAGAGGATGGTGGAAAACGGATTAAGGAAGACAATTATAGAACGCAGAGGTAGTGCTCGCTGGGCCTCAGCGAGCGCTAGCCCCATTCTCTGACCCAAAGCAGAACACAAGGGTAGCGCTCGCTAGCCCCCAGCGCTCGCTACCCCTAACCCTGGCAATCCCATCCAGCGCGCAAGGGTAGCGCTCGCTACCCCCCCCGCAAGCGCTACCCTCGCTCCCTGCCCCCCCCCCCCCCCCCCCAGCGACCGCTACCCTCTCGTTCTGCCCATATAACGTCCTCCTCCTGCTCTTTTCTCCTCCCACTTTTTCCCAACTCTTCTTCTTCTTCCTTACTACTCTCTCACTCGCAAATTCACCACCTTCAAACTCCCAATCTCCATTCTTCCACCTTTTCTTCTCCAAATTCCTCCACAAATCACTCTTAATCCCTTCAATCTTCATCCTACTCCACCAATTCCTCCATAAATCTCCAACTTCACCATCTTTTCTCCCATATTCTCCACCTTTCCCCTTCCTCCAACCTTCAAATCCCTAATTTCTCAATTTTCCCCCAATTCTCAAACCCTAGTTCTTTCTCCTCTCCATAAATCACACTCTTCCTTCCCAATTCCGGCCACTCCCCCGTGATTCAGCTACGCTACGGTTGCAACACCGACCTCAGTCACCTTCTTGCAATTTTCCGGCGACTTTCCGGCGAATTTTTCCGGCAACCTCCTTTTTCCTCTACTCACAATGGCACGCTCCAAGAATCGTCCCGGCGAACAAGCCGCAAGCACTTCTCAACCGGAGGAGCCTACCATCGAGGAGCTCCAACAAGCTTACAATTGCCCCTTTCCACTCGAATCACACTTAGAGGGGGGCAATTCTACGAGAGGTGGACTCGGCATGAGGTAACTCCACCCCATACTCTTGACTGGAATCTACTTGCTAGTCTAGGATGCGTTAGATAACTCGAGCAATACCTTGATGTGTTAGGACTTAGGAAATATGCTCACATGTCTTTTAAATGTTTCAAAGTACTTACACATGAGTTCCTATCTACTTTAACTGTGCCTGCGGACCTTACGTTGTGTACATTTAGATTGCGGGGAGTGCCCCGTCGTGTGTCTATCACTTTGTTGTGCAGGATCATGGGATTCCACGGCAAGAATGTGGGGGATCAAGCCCCAACTTCCCATTTCAATCCAAATGCCGCATGGAATTCCCTCACAGGTTTTCAAAACTGGCAAGCCGGTGGAATGCCGGCTGGTTTTATTCAGAACAATGTTCTGATGATCCTCCATAAGTTTCTGTCTTATGGGATCACTGGCAAGGAGCAAGCTAATAAGGTGAACCAGTCTGAAGTTTACCTGCTCCAGAGTGTCGTTCGAGGCTCACGGGTATACGCTGGCTACTATATTCTTAACACCTTTAAGAATATGTTAGCCACCGTCCGATACCACGCCACACTACCCCTCGTGATCTGTGCCATTGCTCGGCATTTTGAGGTTTTTGACCCAGAGCAGCTTGATCCCGCCGACACCCTCTATGTGTCGAGGATCGACCACTCGGAGCTACACCAGGCTCGCATCTGCACCATGGACTACACGTGGGTGCCTTCTACCTCACGACGCTGTGTGGTTAACCACACTAATGAGTTGGCTGCCATTGCCGCCAACTTACCTGAGGTCGGCGGAGACGAGGGAGCAGCTGACCGAGTAGCCGAGGAGGACGCCTATGAGGACGCCCCTATGCAGGATGCCTTCGCTCCCGGGCCTTCCTCCTATCCGACAGGCGCCGGCCAGTATCACTATGGAGCAGGCTCTACTTCTACCGGTGGTGTGGACCACCTCACGTCGTAGTTTCAGTCTCTGAGCACTGAACTCGGCGCCCTTCGGTCCGACTTCTCCTCCTTCAGGCAGGACTTTACCAGCTTCTCCCAGGACTTTGGGGCCCATGCTCACGAGGCTCAGTCCTTCCACCGGGAGTTTGGAGACTTCAGCTCCTCTATGCTTCAGAGCCAGGAGCGGATCGAGCAGAGGGTAACTGCTACCCACGATATGATGTCTGAGCAGGCTCATCAGTGGTGATTGTCTCAGGAGCAGTCGGCTCTCTAGTATCAGCAGATACTAGAGAACAACCGACAGATGGCAGAGCTTAACGCCCAGTGGTCGAACTGGGCTCTATACGATCACCCACCGCTGCCGCCGGATCAGCAGTGACTTCTTACTGCTGCTTAGTACGTTTTTCTTTTCGTTTTCCATTTGCGTGTGTCCGAGTTGTTTTGCATTTAGTTTATTTCTTTTCTTGTTTTGTTGCTTCCTTTGCTTTGTTTGGGTGTTTCTTTTGTAGGTCTAACCCTTTGCAACTACTCGAGCTCTCATCATCGCCGCATTGCCTTGTATCGGGTATTATCTGTTCCTCTCTCTTGTTTTTATATTGCAATGAGGACATTGCTATCTTTATTTCGAGGGGGAGGGGGGTGTATACTTTATATTGTAGCATGCGGCGTATTTTTAAGTGTACTCTTGTTTGTCTACTTGCATGTTGGAGCTTAATTGAATTAGTGATCGATTTTGATTGAGAAATATGTTGATTATGCTTGACGACATGAATTGATATTTTGAGTTGATGATTGGATAATGAGCATTACATTTTGATTATTGTTGTCGTGGGGCACTCGATTGTGTAATGGATTGATGTGATAACTGGTAACATGTGCATTTGGTATAAGATTGCTTGATGGCTAGACTTAGATGTTAATGTTTTTAAATTGTGAGATTGAGTTGGGAGGCTTCTGCTCCTCTGAAAATCATGAGCATGGGAAACCACACGAGAACACTTTAGATAACCTCTAAATGTTCATATCTCGTGACTTTTAGCCATATAACCCACTCTTTCCGAAATTTGGCTCGAATGGCCTTTAAAATTATTATTGAATCAATAGAAGTGCTTGAATAGGTGATAAGAACTCTACTCCTCTTCCTCTATGAAATCGTTCGAGGAATGGGTATGGGAAACCACGCTAGGATACTCGGTTTAACCGAAATCACACCTAGTGACCAATGTTCTTAAAAATCACTAAAAATTCTATGCGAAATGATTCCTTAATAATTGTGTTTGATAGATAAAAATTCTAAATCTAGCCTTTGAGTAATTAAAAACTGAATTTGCACTTGTTATTAGTTTGATCGGATTGAAATTGCACCTTCAAGGGAAACACGTAATGTTGATTGATGTATAGTATTATTATCCTTTCCGTAAACTCGAATTGAAATTGATTGTTGTCGCACAATTGAATTGCTTCTTGTTTCTAAATCTCTGTATTCTATTTGAGTTTAGACTTGCTTGAGGACAAGCAAGGTATTGTGTGTGGGGAGGTTGTTTTATCTATTTTCGGTCTCGTTTCTCTCGTAATTTAGTCTATAATATCACTTGTTGTCGTTCGACATGATGCTTTTGTTTTCTATATGTTACATTTTAGGTAAAGTTTGACACACAAAGTGGAACAATGTTCGAGAAGAGAAACGAGGGCAAAAGAGGTGAAAAGATGAAGAATAGGACGAAAAAGGGCAGAACGCAAGCCTAGCGGTCGCTAGGGGCTAGCGACCGCTGGGCTTGAGGCACGAAGTTGGACAGAACAGGAGCCCAGCGATCGCTAGGGGGCTAGCGATCACTGGCTCCGTGAATTCCACAAAGGCATAACAGGAACCCAGCGGTCGCTAGCCCCCCAGCGACCGCTGGCCCTCTGGATTTTGCGAAGACAGAACTGTGGGGTAGCGCTCGCTACCCCCTAGCGAGCGCTACCCTGGCGCGATCCATTCTCCTATTTAAATGCCCACGCGTGATATTTCAGATCGGCTTCCTTCACGCTTTTATTTTCTAGTCTAGGGTTTAGACCACGAGGGAAAACACTTTAGTCTAGATCTTTACTTCTTGTTCGTTCTTCAGTTTCGTTGTGGATTCGCTCGTGATTCAAACCCGGAGTTTTTAATGCATTATTTTTCCTTTCAATGAGTGAGTTCTTTTACTACTTTCTTTCCTGCTTTATGATTTATTTCTTTTCTGCTTTGCTATTGTTTAATTTCCAACTCAGTAATATAAATCTTCAATCATGTTAATTAATCAAATTAAGGAATGTTTAGATTCAGTTTCTTTAATTCTTCGTTCTTAGATTTAGGATTTAATTGCTTATTTAATTTTCGCCTAGATAGATTAATTAGATTAAAAATCCAAAACCCATTCTTTTTAATTGTTTTCTGTTCTGCAACATAGATAAAACCCTGTTTAGTCTTCCTTGAGAATACGACTTAGGGTTAACTTACTAGTATACATCGAACTCGTCCTCTTGCGAGCTATTTAATAATAAACTGGAAGTATATTGGCTGGAAAAATTCCTCGTGCCCGATACTGAATCCCTTTATCGGACAGTGGGTCTGGTCTAAACAACGCCACGTACTACAGTTTAAAAATAAGTAGGAACAGGATGATATGGTGGATTGCCTATTGAAATCCTCCCGACCAGTGAGACTGATAGTGATTTTGGTGGACATAACTAACAACCTCCACCTTGTTCGCCTCAATAACAGCATGAACTCCTGATCTCTCTTTTCGATCATCCTCGACTTCCCTTCAAAAAGTAGTGCAACTTGTTCAATGAGCTCACTGTATTTTGTATCTGTATCTGTAGCTGCAACTCGTCTGATCGGTTGCCTCTCCATATGCCACCGATAGTTGTTAGAAGTCATCTCATCAATGATCATCGCTGTCTCACGCACACTTTTGGTTCAACCAACAACCATCAGCAACAGCATCCACCATGCTCTTGGTATTTTGTGACAGACCGCTATAAAACTAAGTGATATGCTGCTCGATAGAAAATTCGTGTTGCGGACACTTGTGTAGGAGACCTCTGAATCTCTCACACGCCTCGAACAGTGACTTATCCCCCATTTGTGAGAGGTGGGAGATGTCGGCGATGATTTTCTTTAATATCCCCACTTTAATTAGAAAGAATTATCAAATTTTATTTATTAAATAGAGTATCATATCCATAGAAATATTGTATGATGGAATCATCAATCTCTCAACTTCATAAAATATTTTAATCTATAAATCAAACCAAAAATCAAAAATCTGAAATAAAAATATATATAAAAGGGAACCGACAAGGACCTACTGCCGAAAAGACGTTCATTCGAGGCTCTACGGAGGAGCAAAGGAAAGGCGTGACGGTGAGAATGCGAATGACGATTAGTTCGCCGTTGGTCTCGTCCGAGTCGGCGAACTCGACTGAGGTGACCAAGAGAAAGATTTAAGTAAAAAATTTTGGTCTTTTATTCTATTTTTGCTTCTTTGGTTGATTAGATAAGAAGGGGGACGAATCTCGTCGGGAAATTCTCCGGATCTCAAACCTTTGGCCGGAGAAATTAAATTTGTGGAAAAGAGAAATTTTGGATCTCCTTTTGTTCGGATAATCAAAGAGAATGGGGGAGAGAAGTATTAATTTGCGAATGGAGAACCAGGACGGAGAAGACTCCGGTCGGCGGCGTCGGGCAGAGCAGTGGTGCACTCTCTGTAAAGGAAGAGAAGTTTGATTGTGCATGTGTGCATATGTGCGAAGAGAGAGAGGGGGATATTTGGGGTTGGGAGAGACGAAATGGGTGGGGTGATTAATTAAATATTTTTCTTTTATTTATTTATTTATGGTTATATATTGATTAATTAGAATTTATCAAATTTGAAAATAAGAAAAACATGGGTTGGGTTTTGGGCTATTTATAGGTTGAACCGAATTAATTAAATTATTTTATGACTCGGGCCCGATTAAGTTTAATTCCTGATGGATTAATCTAAATTCATTTTAGTGCGCTTATTAATAAACAATTTATTATAATATTAATGGACTGTTACTATTATTGATTATGTCTTTAGTATAATTAAATTTAGGCTTTGATTAGTTTAAATTAATTGAATTAAGTAAATTATTTAACCTGATTAATTAATAATTAATGAAAAATTAATTATTAAATTAAATATTTTAATTTTAATTATTAATAATTAATAAAATATGATTAATTATTACATTTGTTTAAACTCGATTAATCAATAATTAATAATATTAATTATTATTTAGATTATTTAAATATTGCCTATTAATAATCAATTATGATCAATTGATTGATTAATAATTATGATACATAGTTAATTTAGTGAAACTAAATTAATCCAAATAGAGACATGAAACTTTTCTAAGGATTTCTAATTACGAGAACTTCTTAATTTATTTTCGATTCCTATATTTGATTTAGTTGCATTAAGTAAATTAATTACAAAAGAACAATAATTATTTCTTGAATATTAATAAACTTTTATTATTTAAAAAAGACAAAATTAAGGATTTAGAGAAAACCTTAATCTTCGTGCTATTTAGTAGAACATATATGAAACCATAGAACCTATAAAATAATGATGTCTCGAGTCAATAGAGATATTCTAAGAACTTAAATGATTCTAAATGTAATTCGTTACCTGAAGGTCCATCGAAGGAGTGACGACTAAAGAACGAGAAGGAGAATTGAGTTTACCATCTAATAATGGTTTTCAGGTGGGTTTACTACAACCTATACTTTTGATGTAATAAAGCATGTTTAAAGAAAATGTGAAATGATTGTCATGCACAAAATTCTTTGTGTTTTATGTGTGATTCCTATCTGTGTTGAGCCATGTTTGCGAACTGGTCAACTTGTGAATAACGATCGGATCTTGAGCCATGTGTTTGTCAAGGTTAGTGTACACATGGGGAGCGTGATCGTGAGTCATTACGGACCGACTCACATAGGACTGTGTGTCAGTATTGACTGATCTAGATGCACCCATTGGTCAATGTCTGGGGGAGTGGAACCATTGCTCACCAGCATTGTTACCATTTTTAATGTCTGGGGAAGCAATAACTTTGCTCACAACATTGTTATCATTGATTATATCTGGGGGAGCGGGAACATTGCTCACCAGCATCGATTACAGATATGGATGAAACGCATGGAAAAAAGAGTGTCGCTCCAACTTTTGGTAAAATCAAATGAATGTTTAGTATTCACATGTTATTTCAAGATATTTGTGTTATACTGTGTTAATGCATGGACAATAACTATTTGTTTTCGGCATAACCCACAGAGTACATCAAGTACTCAGCTCTACTTGTATTTCCAAACACTTGCAGGTTGAGCAAGGGCGATGGTTGAAGTGCTGAGTAGTAAGGGGTTAATTCATATCTCCATATATGTGTTAATGGATTTTGATATTCCGCTGCAAACCGTTATCATTTATCTAGAACCTTTTTGACATATTCGGTACTTGAATTTCGTATTTCATTATTTTAACTTTTGGGAAACTTCTATCAGTATGATGTACCATTTGAGCCTTCGGGCCGTTGACTCATATTTAGGATTGTCGCGGTACGGTATACCTTACTAAAATTGTCATACCTTATACCTTACCTTTACCTTCGGTATGGAAAATTTCATACCATTACCTTACCATATTTTTCGGTATACCTTAGTTCGGTATACCTTACTTTCGGTATAACATTTTTATATACATATACCTTACCTTATTTTCGGTATACCTTACCTTACTTCGGTATACCTTTCTTACACGGTATACCAAAACTTATTTACTTTCGATATACCTTACCTTAATTCGATGTACCTTTTTTTGCGATATACCAGAATTTATTTATAATGAAAATCACCTTAAACAAGGTCTAACGTATAAAAAACATAAACTATTATTTTTTAATAACATAATTTATGAGATAAACTAGATTTAGGCATATAGTTATAATTAATTTGATCATTTATGTATGATATATTATAAAAATAATAATATATTTTCATTAAATATATATATTACAACTTATATTATATTTAGTAACTAATAGATCGTCTAATTATATCATAATTAATTAGTTATGTAACAATATATATATATATATTAGTTTATCGTTATTATTTAAGGTAATAAGTAGTATATAAGTTATTGTTCCATCTTTTTAATTATCAATAAATTCACATGTTTTTGTAGTTTGTTATTAATATTTATTAATTATAATTCATAATTTATGAATAAACAATTTTCGTATAATTCAAATCGAATATATATGTACATGTAATATTATAAATATGTGTGTGTGTGTGTGTGTGTATATATATATATCGATATATACCAAAATAACGATATATACCAATTTTTTCGGTATATACCGCGGTACGATATATGACGGTATACCTCGGTATTTAGAAAAATTATACCTTTACCTTACCTAAAAGTTCGGTACGGTATGATACCTTACCAAAAATTTCGATATACCTTATATTCGGTATTTTACGGTATTTTTCGGTACGATAATTACGGTATACCGTTTTTTCGGTAAATTTTGACAGCCCTACTCATATTCATATATATTATTGGACTTTCGTGATTGCCTTTATCCCTAACTTCATTGATGTTCCTGAAATCTCTTTTTGTTCACCGTTTCTATATTTCACCACAAAGTCACACTCTATTGATCTGTCCCCTTGGGAAAATGGGGTTGTGACAAAGTGGTATCAGAGCTATTGATTTTCTTCGCTCTTACTACTAAAAATTTATTCTAGTGATATCATGTGGTGGTATCCAAGCAACTTATTTGTTATGAGTTGCATCCTTTCTAAGTTAAGTCTGGTTGGGAAACTAGACTATGTTATATTGTTGACAACAATCCTCAACACATCATTATACCCGCTCAACAGATGAATGACGTATGAAATTTTTAGAAAGGTACAATCCATGTGAATTATTTAAATTCGTGATTTGCAAAAGCATGTGAAATGATATTTATTATGGAATGATTATAATGATTTTATTGTGCATAAAGAGAACTTGAGAACACTTTAGAGATGTCATTTGTCTTATTGTTCAGAACTAAGAAGAGAACGAGAACCTAGAATTGCTTTAAATTCTCACTTATCTCAAAAGAACATTTTAATTGAGAACCAAATGAGTTTGTAACTCATTGGCAATGACATCTCAACTCGAGAAGAAAATTGTGAAGTCGAAAAGAACAAGATGTGAAGAGCTTAGCAATTATTGCGTAAGCTAATGAATGGTCAAGTGCAAATCGAACGAGTTGAAGATAAAAAAAAATGATAAGTATTGATGACAAGAAATTTGCATCAAAACTAAGGCATAATGAACACTAGTGTGCCTTGTCATGTATGTGGCGTGAAACTTTCTTATTAAATAAGGGTCAGCTTAAGATATTAAGCTCAGACTCTGATCTCAAAGCTTAGCATTGGGAAATGCAACATTACTTAATTTCCCCATAGTGACTCTTCACATAGTTTCCTCTTTCAAACCGTGTTACCTTAACACAATTTTAGTTCCACTTTTCCAATAGACTCATGATGAGTTCTATTTTAATCTAATGAGTAGAGAAACAAATTTATTTTGTTTTCACAATGTAGTGATGTTTCGAATAACACTTATTATTATGGATTATGATTTGATCTGGCTCCGACATGGCTCGATAAGCATTTCCCGAAAACGACCCCAAAATCTGATCACACTATTTTATACACGAAAATAGGTGTAGAATAGAGTAGTCGAGTATCGTATCCACAAGGACTGATTTAACAAAAACACATTGGTTAATTCTTTTAGAACTTTAATTATTATTTAGGCAACTAGAAATTTGAATTGAGTTGAATTTAAAACAAAATAGCCTAAGGGTTAGCTCGTGAAATAATAATAAAATAAACAAATAATAAAGAGAAGATTTCAGGGCAACGTATGGACAGTAAATCAAATTACAGATTCACCTATTAAATCTAACTAAGTGTTATATCCACGCGATGCAGACAATATTTATTTTCTATTATTAATTTAATAAAAGCACAATCAAATGTTATTTAAAAAATTAATGCAAGAATGTAAATATACATGCAAAAAAGAAAATTTATTATAAATTTCGGAAAACTTCTTTGTACACAACATTTTTAGTAGATATACTATCTTCCTCATCATCCTTACAAACTAAAATTTTCAATCATTTTCTACTTGTGGCTCGTGACATAGCTACATACAATTGGCCATGACTAAAAAATGATTTTTTTTCAAAAACAATTCAACACGGTTTAATGATTGACCTTGACTTTTGTTAATAGTCATAGCATAAGAGACAATGAGGGAAAATTGTCGTCGTTGAAAGTTGAACGGCAATCTTGGATATGATGGAGTCAGTGACATTCTTGAAATCAACACTTTATATCTTGCATTTTAACCAATGAGAACTTTTGCTTCTATTACATGACTGTCAAGTCTTGTAGTAACCAATCTAGTTCCATTGCATAAATCATTAGCATGATCTATATTCCTAAGAAGCATAACTTGAGTTCCGACTTTCAAAAATAATTCGTGATTAGGAATACCAGAACATCTAAGACTATTCAAGAATTCTGGTCTGTGGATATCTTGGAATATAGAATCATTTGATTCCGCTTTGCATGTAGTGTCTGAGCTCAAGTATGATTGACCCTCACTTTCATTCAGTGAAATCATATGTTGGTTGATAGACTCGACTACATCTAAAGTTGGCGCTAGAACTACACGTTCTTGTAAATAAGACGCGGTATCGACAATTTTGTTATTTGATTCATAAATGTAGTCAACATTCTCATCATACTTAAGAAAAATGTCTTCTGGAATATCAATGGTTGTTTCTCCATCATTTGGACCTCCAACTACACCATCTCCAATACTTGCAACCCAGTTAGAAAATTGGTCTATCTCAATTGATTCATCTATCAAACAAGTATTCTGTAGTCTCATATTTTTCGTCAATCTCAATATTGTGCAGCTTTTCCAGAGATATGATGAATTGATTGTAGCATGAAAAATATCTTGTCTGCTACCCTTCGGACTGACAGGTAAAATTTTTCAAAAATCACCGCCAAAGACTATTGTTTTACCGCCAAATGGAAGCTCGAAACTTAATGGATTGCAAAATTGCATAATATTGCGTAAGCTTCTATCTAAGGCTTCAAAACAAAAGTTGTGCATCATAGGCGCTTCATCCCAGGTAATAAGATTTGTTTTTATAAGTAACTCAGCAAGTGGACTTCTTTGTTTTATGCAGCATGTTAAATCTTCGTTTTCATTGATTGAAATTTTGAAATGTGAGTGTGTTGTTCTTCCACCAGGCAATAGAAGTGATACAATTCAACTTGAAGCAACATTTATAACTATTTCCCCCTTTGACCGTAAAGCGGCATACAAACATTTCCAATCAAAAGTTTTTCTGGTTCCACCATAACCATATACAAAAAACATACCTCCACAATCAGATTCAACTGCATTTAAGACCGTATCATGCACTTGTCGTTGTTCATTTGTGCATTTTCTCAAGAAATCATTGTATTCCCGTAGAAGATTTTTTCGATCATATTGTAGCTTATCTAGGATCAATCGATTTCGATTAATTTGAGAAAGATCAATATTTGGGAATGGTAATGATGGAAAATCACACAAAATCCTCCCAAAAGCCTATAACAATTTTTTAATTTCGGCCAAAGCACAATTTTTTATTTGATCTTCATCCATAAATAGTTTTGCGGAGTCAAAAAATAACATAAAATAGTTATAATTTATTTTAGTACAATATTACATTATATATGATTAATATATGCAATAAAATTTTGTAATAGAACTTACCATTGTTTTGTAGTGAATTTCTATATGTGTAGAGAATATCATCTCATAAAAACCTCTAACATTTATCCCAAATCATTTTTGATCTTCCAAGAGAATCAGATGATAATAAGGTGACAAAAAAATATCATAGAGATTTTGCAGATGCCCAATGACTTTCCTCTATAATTCCATCAATGTATTCTTTGTCATCATTTAAAAGTCCTAGAGCATATAGAACATCTTGAAATGTATCATATTGAACTCCATTGATGCATCTTATTTCTTCATAACTTCTTGGACCCCTAACAAAATTCAATAGACATCTTAAGTAATATCGCTCGCCAGAACCAGAAGGTATATAATGTATTCTTCCAATTACGAATCTTTTCTGTCTTGGCACCCACTACCGAGTATCTTTTTTCCAAACAAATTTTATTGGAAATTTAACATAAGTATGTTCTCTTGTTTCAGAGTATTTCTTGTTTGCTTCCATCCAAGCTAAGAACATATTTTGCTTAACAGTCGGTCGATCGAGCACAACATTTAGTGGATCCAATTTTGAGAATATTACATTTTGTTCTTCTGGTAGATGGAAGCTCATGCGCTCAACTGGAGGATCTCTATATTGAATATCAAAACCAAAAATTCTCCAAGTTGCTCACATGGAGAAATGTATCTACAATCGTAATACATCTTCACTTCATCACACTCTTTTTGTCCTTCTCCATCTCCACTGGTTTCATAAAATGATGCGTTAACATGATCATGTCCTTTGTTTATGTACTTGAATAAGTACTTTATTGATCGAGATTGGTTGCACCACTCAACATTTATATGAGCACCATACTTTAGAAGAAGGTTTCGATTGTGTGGTACCACATATCTATTATCCAAAGTTACTCCATGTTTTACAACAACTCTATCATTATCATGACGTCTATAAATATGATATCCATCTTTATCAGTAGACTTAGTTTCAGAAACTTCTTTGGTAAATACTTTGTACAACAACTATTCAACATACAAGGAGAATTTTTGTTTGCGACGCCGCATGGACCATGTATCATAAAATCATATACTACTTTGTAGTATTCTGGGTCAAATTCTTTATCAGGAATTTCTGTTGATATGATTTTGTCAATAGCTTCAGCAGACTTTTGTTTGTCTTCTTTATCCAGAAAAAGCAAGATATGAGCATGGGGGAGGCCTCGTTTTTGAAACTCAATGATGTAAACAACTAAAATATAAAAAATAAAAATAAAAGTTAAAAATATTTAATAACATAGGCAAGTATAAAACTTTATATATTTATATTCAAAAATAAATAATCATACCTTCTTTGACTTCGCCGAAAAAAAATTTCTTTTGCAAGTCATTGATTAGACTAGCCAATTTGATCTTAAATATATGTGCACGATAGCAGGATGATCCTCAGGTTTCAAACCGTTACTTTCAACATATCTAACAATTTCGGACCATTTTGGATTGCAAGTAAATGTAATGAACAAATCTGAGTACCCTACCCATCTGCAAATGACCATAGCATCTTGATAATTTTGTATGTATCGAGCACCACCAGAGAAGGATGAAGGCAAAATTACACGTTTTTCATGCCTAGTTGGATCTGTTTCACCCCTTAAGAGTGCTTCTGTTAAACCCTTGTACATCTCTGAACGTAATTGTTTTAGATGGTGACGCACATATGATATAGTCTGCTCGATTCTACCATTGTGTATACATCAACAACAAATTGTTGAAACAACTTCTTTGATGACAAAATGATGGACACTTCCTCTTTCTTGTCATGCAATCTATAAGCAAAAAACTCTCTCAAGCTTACTTTCATTCTTTTGTCATTAGAAGATTTCTTTGATTCTGAAAAAAGAATGTCTTCTTTATATCCATGTTTAGTGTATTTTTGTTACATTTTTTAGCTCGTTGTGTTGTTGTGTCTATGTCTTTGTTTTTATGTTTTTCGTATTATTTTAGTTTGTTTTTACGTCGGTTCTTGTTTTGTAGTGTATTATGTAGGATGGAGTGAAAGATGATGAATTTGAGCTAGGAGTGTTGGAAAGGCCGTTGGAGCAAAGCCGGGCGAGGAAGAGGCGAACGAGCATGGAACGGGAAGGAGACAAGCACAACAAGGAGCTGACGAGTGCAGCCAGCGATCGTTGGGCTGCAGAAATAGACGAGGACAGAAGCACGCAGCCAGCGATCGCTGGGAAGTTTTCTACAGCGGGACAGCAGGGTGTAGCCAGCGACTGCTGGCTAGCAGTTATGGGCGCGCTTTTAATTGTTCTTGGCATCATTTTCTGAGGGAGCACCTATGTAACTTAAAAAGAACTTCTCAAACACTTAGTTTTTATTGCTTTCTTAGTTTAGGATTTAAGAATTCCGATGGATTGAAGTGGATTCCGACTTTGGATTCTTACTTTTCAAGTAGTAAGTTTCCTTTCTATAGTTTCCTTTTGTGATTCTACCTTGTATATGATGCTTGGTTAGATCCTTACTTGGATTGGATGTTTATGTTCTTACTTGATGTTTGTTTGATCTATGCCTTGATTAACTTGTTTTGTATGGAGTTTAGTGCTTGATCACCATTAAATTCATATGTATATGTTAAGTAGATTGATCATTTGCTTGACATAAGACCAAGGGTTAATAAACATTATTCTAATCGGAAATGTAAGAATGATATTCTATATGAGATTAAGTAATTACTAAAGGTGTGAACTGTATACGAAAGTTAAGATCACGGCCTAGTGTATTAATACGAAAGTAATTTACTAGGCAACTTTTAGTATTCTTTATCTAGTATGGATGCATGATCAATTAAGCATTGAATAAGAATTAAGCTTCTAATCCTAAAGCTTCAATCCGTTGGAATTCGTTTAATTGCTTTTGATCTTTATTTTTGTTGTTACAATTTATATTAATAGTATGTTAGGACTTCATCTTTAAATATTTTAGTACTAATAATTGATAGTCCTGCATAGTCTTCCTTTGAGATACGACATTCGGGTCGACTACTATGTATTGCATTTTATTTAATTAATTTGAGATACGTTTTTAATCGAACAATCCATCTTCGCCATACGGGAATAACAACGGATATTGCAAAGCAAGGTAAGATGCATGTAACTCACTTATGCGTTTTAGCTGACCCGATTTTTTTTCAACAATTATATCTCTTTCGGCTAGTGACTCATTAGAATATGCGACAACTAAAGTAGCCACCTCAGATACGGAAGGAAGATTGTATCTTCTTGCATCTTGTCCTCTTTTTCCAATTAGTCTTAACTTTATTTGTGATGTCCCATTTTCCACAAATTTTTTCATTTGCCATTTGAAATGACTTTACTAAAACATTTTTCTCATCCAACATAGCTTTAATCTTCGCTACAATCTCAGCATGTAGTTGATTTATGTCGTTCTTTTGTCTACAACAAATAACGATGCGGAAGTATTAATATTAATATAGAAATAGTTTTATTGAATAACACGTAGCAATAATAAATCAGCAAGACCTACCGAACAGAGAGTAGCTTATTTGAAATTTCATTTTCGGTATCATAGATATATAGTTGGGCAAATTTGGGTGGTTCCCCTGCTGTTGGCATCAAACTTCCAATCAAATGGTAATTTTGACCATGCATTCGGAATACTGGCGGCGACTTCTCATTATTTAAAGTTGAATCTAGTTTTCCTCCCATAGAAGTGAAACAAAACATATTATTATATGATCGAATATTTTCAGTAAAATGTTTTCTCTTTGCATCTTCACCAAAAATAAAATCTTGCAAAAATTTAGGGGGATCTTTCATTTTGGGAAGTTGAATTTTTCAACTCAAGAAACATGCAGAATACTTAGGATTTTGTGTATTCAAATGTTTTCTCAATCTTTCCTCATACCAAAACAAAGCTCCGCAAAATTCACAAGTATGTATTGGATCACCTATATCCCAAGATTCTGCAATTGATGAAAGATGCATTTTTCATAAATACTAATATAAATATTTTTAAAAAAATATCATCAAAAGTATTTATAATTATTATGAAATACCACTTGTGCCACGTGGAGACATATATTCAAAATCATCACCACTTATAATAAAAATATATCAAATAAATTAAGTTAGAGTTAATAATATACAATTTATATATTTATTAAAATTAATGCTCACCATCATACAAATTTAAATCAATATTTGAAAGGGTAACAGTGTCGATGGCTGGTAAATCTACAAAATAAAAAATATTAATAGCAAATGTAAATCAAGTTAAAATGAAGTATATCTTTTGTAATTGTTGGAAATACAAACATTCAAAATCTCAAATTATAGACTTACCATCATCTATATTTATTATCTCTCTATTGATGTTAGTTGCATTAATTTCTCCATTAACGTTAGTTGAATGCAATTATGATCTACAATAGTAGATTTCTTCCTTTCAATGTTCACCGGTCCGTCAATAATAAATGATCTTGTTTCACATACTGTAAACAATATTATAGTAGTTATGTTGGTCCCGAAACGAGTATACTGAGTGTATGGGGGGATGGGGGGGGGGGATACACCAGTTTAGAATTTTCAAGTTAAAAGCTTTAGTGAGCTCCTGAACTGAAGGGAGGAAACTTCAGTGAGAGTTGATACTTTAGATAGCAATCCTTCAGTCTACACTAGGTGTTGGACTGATGGACTAATATCTTAAGTGTATGTGCGGTAGTGGTGGTTTTAAATATTACTCGTTTTGTTCAGAAAACTTAAAGCTTTTAATTCACTTTTCTTTTAATAAGTATTCAATTATGATAATCAATGAAAGATAATACTGAATGAAAGTGAGAGAGAGACAGGATTTGGTTTGCGTGGCTCAGAGATAGAAAGCTCCTACGTCCACAAGTACTCGATGTTAATCGAGAGTTTCCAAATTAATGGAGAAATAATAATCTTACAATGATCAATCACAAAGGGTTAGATAGATAATCTATATCTGATCACTTCCAGCTTCGAACTTAATCTAATGCTAAGACTATTCTTCGGTTACAATGAAGTTGCTAAGAACACTAGTGAATGAAATCTGAAAGCTTGAGTGTTCTAGACAGAGAGCTTGAAAGCTTTGAGCTTTGAGAGCGATGATATCAATAGCAGATTGTAAGATTGGGTAACTATTTTTTTTTAAGCGTTTAAAGCAGCAAGGTCTCTCACAGAATGTATTCGTTGTGAGATAGAGCATTATTTGAATTCTTCCCGTTGGAGTCGTGGTCCTTTTTGCCATTTTTGGTGTCTGCAACAAGATTCAGTTTCACCTACTGAGATCTTTTCCTAAAATGGTAACTCCTAAGAGTAGCTTGGAACTCAGTGGAGAATCTTCAGATATGACTTCAGATGCAGAGCCTTTAGAGTGAGCTTCAGTGGCAAGGAGCCTTTGCTTCATGTTGGCTTCAACATCAAAACTTCAGGCCATGGTACAAATAGGTATGGTCCTTCAGTTTTGGGACGTAACCTGAGTTCTAAGATAAACTTCAGTTACTGACTTCAATCTTTAGTCTTGTGTCTTCAGTTTGTTCCTGTAAACTGAACTCCTTAACAAGTGAGTTCTAAACAAAGACTAAGACTTCAGTTTTTGGATTTATTACATCTTTCAGGGGAGGTTTTGGGATCTGAATCAAAACACATATAAATATTTCCCAACAATTTTCCCCTTTTTGATGATGCCAAAACCTAACCTGAAAACATCTATCTAAGATAAAGAATTCCCCCTAAACTGGAGAACACCTAATCTATAAGATGAGATGGGTTAGTTAAGCAGTTAATATCAAACCAAAAACATATATATATAATAATCAGAGCCTGGACAACTAGAATATTGTCATCAGGTTGAGATCAAGAGATAGGCAAAATATGTATTTCATTCATATGGACATTCAGTACAGAAGTTGTTCAGAAAGTAGAATGAAATACAACAAAAGGTTTAAGAAGCTGCCTTCTTCTTCTCTTCTCTTGTTTTTAGAACCATTTCCATTTGAGCTTCAGAAGAGATAGCATTGAACATCAGATATGTGTAATCTCGAAGCTTTCTAAATGGTCCCTTTAGATTCAGATCAAGGCCAGGCACTTGAGCAGCAATGACTCTATTGGTTTCTTATCAACAAAAGGACTTCCAGGAAGGTTTGGTCTCTCAAATTGCTTCCTATCTGGAGCAGTGATAGAGACTTCACAATTTGTAGCATCTTCTCTGATCAGCTTGATGAAATATGAATCTGGATAGTCGTCCATGAAGTTCTGAAACAGCTTATCTCGATTAGTTTCTCCACAGGCTCCATAGATGGTCCAGTGATCGAGCATCTTAATAAAGTCGTCCTTCAGATCTTCCCATTCATCATTCAAAACTGGGCGAACCCAAGAGTCAGTGTGAGGGCGCGTGGGAGGATCAGCTTGACTGGTTCTCTTTTTCTTTCCTTGAAGTCTGAGAAAGTATAGGTTTGATGCTCGTTGAGAGTCAGTTCTTCTCCATTCAGCCTGTTGAGCATCAAATAGATCTTTCAGCTCTTGCATCTTTTCTCTGGCTTCTGGAGGAATAACAACTTGAACAAGTAATCTATCATCTTCTTCTCCAGAGCTTGGACTCATCTCTCCTTCATATATATCATCCTCATTCAGTTCAGCTTCATTGAGAGATGGCAGAG
Organism: Leonotis leonurus; assembly: GCA_026898415.1. Lineage (NCBI taxonomy): Eukaryota > Viridiplantae > Streptophyta > Magnoliopsida > Lamiales > Lamiaceae > Leonotis > Leonotis leonurus. Next base: position 22,582 of record JAPKLX010000570.1, on the reverse strand, counting down.
CATCTTTTCCTTTTGGCATATGAACATTAGAAGAAACTGAGTGAGTTCGATCAGTAGCTTCTTCAGTAGCGGAGATTTCCTTGAAGGAAGGAGTTGGAATAAGAGACTGGGCAGCAATATCAAAAGATAAAGACTCAGTGGCATCAAGATTTGTACCCACGTCATCGTCTTTATTTCCTTGGGATTCAGTGGAAGGTGGCGGTTGAGACTTAGGCGGAGGAGGAGGTTCAGAAGCAGCAGCAACACCAGAGGTTGGCTCTTTAGTGGATGTGGCACCAGAAGGCATGGATGCAGAAGCACCATCCTTGTCATTATTGTCATCACCATCGTCGTTGTCATTATCATCTCCTTCATCATCAGTTAACTCCACTTCAGGGGAGTCTTCACGCTCATCCTCATCCTTTTCTTCATCATCCTCAGCTCCTTCAGCAGCTTCTTTCTCTACCTCTTTAGCAGCATCAATAGGGATATTTTCAGGTTCAGTCTCTTCCCCCTTTTTGGCAGCAGCAAGGGCATCTTCAAGAATTTTATCAGCATGTCAGAGGACAGAGCGAATCTGAGAAAATTGAAGTTGAATATCGTTGGAATCAGAGATAGATTGGCATAATTCTTCAATGTGAGAGAGGCGAACGCGACAGTGAGAGATGATTAGATCCACCTGTGTTTGGTGATTATGAGGAACTTTAGAAGAGAAAGAAGGAAGGCCAGTGGAAGTTTGAGCAAGAGAACTAGAGATAGAGGCACTCAGTCGAGCAACGTCAGCAATGGATTTGGCCTTTTTAGCCAGAGCAGAAGCAGAATCAAAAGCAGCTTTTGTCTTCTTAGCAAGGACACAACCAGAATCAGCACGTTTTAGAGCTTGGCTAATTCGCTTACGTTGCCTAGACAAAGATTTCCCATGCGTAGAGCATTCAGTAAGAGCTTATCAAGGCTAGTGAGCAAAGCAGACAAGTCCTGAACCCCAGCATCAAAATCTGAGCGGAGGGAATTTGTCTTGGCACGATTGCTGTTGCAAGAGAGCACCGGATCATTTACCTTCTTGCTAGAAGGAACTTTGAAGTGTTCCAGATGAGTAGGGAAAGTAGAGCGCATCTCTTTCTTGACAAAATTCTGAAGGTCAGTGTACTGGGCCTTAATAGCTTCCTCAATTTTGGCATCAAGAACAGCAGATGATGAAAAAGAGGAGGTGGCTGCGTTCAGGTCTGCCCTCAATGTAGCATTTTCTGCAGTGATAGCATCTATTGATTTCTGAAGGTCAGTAACATGACCTTCAAGCTTTTTAGTGTACGATGCCTATAGAGCATTGATCATAGAGGCAGAGGAGTTAGTGAGGCGCTGGCTCTCAGTATCAGAATACATCTTGAGCTCATTGATGGTTACCTTGTAAAGAGAGCGATGAGCAGCAATGAGAACATCATCTAAGGATAGAGCCTCAGGAAAAGAGTCAGTGGGCACTAAGGCCGAAGAAGAAGGGGCAGCAGGAATGGCGGAAGAGGATGTGGAAACACGTCTAGTATAAGAAGGGCCGGTTGCAGCTTCAGATTTGATCTTCAATATAGGCCTCAGCATTGAGAAATGCGTCCTTGGTATCGTTAAACTAAAAGTGAGTCTGAAGCTCAGCTTCCTCAATAAAAATGGAGCTCATTCCAGAGGCTTCAATCTTGTACTGGAGAGCAGTGGTATCGAGAAAATGATACGTGCGCCATGTCCAGAGGCGCTGGCAGAGAGAGTTGAGAGAGGGATGGTTAAACAGCTGAGGAAAAGTGGAGCTTAGAAATTGAAAGGATTGGAGCTCCAGGTCGTTGAGAAAAAGTTGGGCAGGGGATGAAAGCACAATGGCTTGGGATTCAGAAGGTTGGGAAGTGGAAGCATATGTGTGAGTTTCAGATCGGGGGATTTCAGGGGTAGGTTCAGGGGTAGTTTCAGATTGAGGGGGAGAATGGGTTAGGATTTGCTGAGTAGTTTTGGTTTTAGGTTTTGGGAGTGTGGGTTCAGTAGGTGACTTGGATTTAGAGAGGGAGGAAAGTTTGGTGGGTGAGATATCGATGAAAGTGGGTGAAGTCTGGATACTGGGAGTAATGGAGCGAAGTCCAGAGGGATTGCGGGGGCGTTTGGAAAGGTAGTGGGTTGGACAGGTTTGCGGGGGCGTTTGGAAAGTTGGAATTGGTCTTGGAGGTCCTCATCAGTAGATGAATTGAGAACCTCCTCGAGCACAGGCTGGGGTTGGGATGGAGGGATTCTCTCTAAACGCCTGGTCTTCAGGAGGCTTGAAGGGCGTTTGGAAGGTTTGCGCTTCCTTTTCACAGGCTTGGGAGGAGAGGGAGGTGGAACTTCAGGAGCAGCATCAGACTCCTCTTCCTCATCGTAATCCTCCATAGCGTGCATAGGATCTACATCTTCATCTTTAGTAGCAGTCTTCTTAGCCTTCAAGCGCTCCTTGGGGAGCTCAATCTAAAGGGTCATAGCTTTCCCATGCATACAAGCTTGCACATCGAAGTTAGTGGAGAACATCCACTTCTCATTGTATGCCATAGAGGTTGGGAAAGCAGACTCTGCGAATTGATAGGACTCTTCTATCAATATAGAAACCTTGGTAGCAAGGTTAAGCGTGTCAGTGCCAGTCATGGTGACCCCACCAGGCACTTCCTTCAACTTGTTAGCTTCTCCCATCAGAAGCTCTTCCATAACAGCCACCTAGTTGGCTCCTTCGTTCCCGTAAATACTCATCATCAAGGCCAACTTTTGCCAACTGAGCTGTTCATGAGATGATTTCTTCCCTAGGATGCAGTGTTAAACCACATCAAGCCAGATCTTAAATTCAGGGTGAATCAAGCCATTGTTGTTGTTGGCAGTCGAAAACTGACGCGGGGGATCCTCCACTTGAATCTCCGCAAAGAAGGATTGAATGACATCTTTATCCTTTAGAAACTGAATGGGTTTGTTGTTACCCACGTTCCTTAGCTTGAAAACTGACTGCAACAACTCAGTAACATTAAACTGCAGCTTTTCAACTTGAACAACCCCAGAAACTAGTTCCCTGATGGAAATCTCCAGGGAAGACTTCAGGTCTGAGCCATCATACCCCAGATTAACATAGAATTGAACCACCTGGTCGGGATATAGGTTCTTAGGGCGTAGAGAGATCAGAGTCTCCAGGCCGTTGGATTTGATGATCTCAAACATAGTTTTTGCTTGATCGATATATGTGTGAGAGTAAACAGCAGTGGGCTCTGCATGAAGACGAGCACGTAGTTGAGAAAGCTTCATTGCTGGTCCAAGAACAGCTTTCTTGCCCATGATGTTGATAAATGCTGAAAATCAAAAGTACAAATTAGGTTTCCAAAAATTAAAATATCCAGATAATAGAAAGCATGCATAGATTTATAAAGGCATACTTTGATGGATAGGAAACTGAGAAATAAATTATCAACAAGCAAGAACACTAAGTAGCAATGCACAACAATGGATTTGGAGAGATTTTAGCGAGACGCTTTAAGTGTAGCAGATTGTGGAAGGTTTAATTGATCGGAGAAGAAAGGATTTTATAGATAATGAACGGTTAGATCTTCCTCCGTGAAATGAGAAATCAGTGGTTAGGGAAAGGCCATGCAACTTAGTGTTTGTTTGGACGGGAAAGTGTATGGCGGTGTATGCCACGCGCGACTGTTTGACTTTCGAGATATAGAAGGTACTGTGCTTTCATTGTATATGTGAGAAAGGTAAGGCGTATCTTGAAAGAGTAGATAGAAAAGGTAAGGCGTATCGTCAAATTAAGTACCATGCATAACATGCATAATAACAATGCACTTTCAAATTAATTACCATGCATTAATTTATGAAACCATAATCAGATCAGCTCACTTTCATATAAAGTACCATGCAATTTCAAATTAAGTACCATGCAATTTCAACTTTAGTACCATGCAGTTTCGAATTAACTACCATGTATTTCAAAAAAACGAAAAAATGCTCACGTAATACATCGCTTTCATAGTAGTCACAGTATAATGAACGCATAACCAGATCAATCATATAAATCAAATCAATCATTTTGATTTTAACAATACAAAAAACTTATATAATAACGCTTAAATTGTTAGTTAACAATTCAATTATACAATTGATGCGCTAAAATTTTAATAAAAAACCTGGAAACTGATCTTCCACCATACTGCTATCAGACTGCATTTTACTACTCTCAATCATCGATTTGATTTTGATCGACCTTCAATCGCTTCTCATAGTATGTGTTAATTTGGTATTACATTCACAAATCTCATAAATAAGGTAATTGAATCTCTCTAATTATGAAAACCGTCGGTTATGGCATGATATCTTAAACAAACTCACGTAATGCAACAACCATATTCTCTTTCCAATTTCAATTTACAATTCTACCCTTCCGTTAATTTTAATAGGTTTTTTTAATTATTTTAAGTCATTAATTAGTAACCGTCCGATCATGAAAATCTAAGGCTGAGATGATTTCCTATTTTATACCTTAATGTTCCTTTTTATTTGAACTCCCACCTATATATATATATATATATATATATATTCATTTTCATAAATATATTCAAAACTTTCATAGCTACTCAAATTAGAGTTAAACAATCAACTTCATTAAAAAACTAAATTTAATCACAAACAAGCATCATATTAATCCCTTCATATTACACGATATTTGCATATCGAGAGGTGAGGCGGCACTGTACTCAAGGACGTGCTCGGGGAAGTTGAGGCGGACGATGGGGCCGCATAGGTGGAATACGGCGGTGTAGTATTCACGCGCCGCTGTGAGGTGGGAGGAGTAGGAGCCGAGTAATTAATCTTAAATGATAAATAATAAATAAATGAATTGAAAGAAAAATATTAATAATTTCAAATCCACGTCATAAGTCCTGATTTTGTGTAAAGTCAACTTTTTGTCAAAAATCTAGTAAGTACTAATGTTAATGTAGTTTAAACAATGTTTTAAAATTCATGTTAAAATTAATAAAACGTGAAAAGTTTATGTATTTTAAATAATCTAATATCCACGTCAGATAAATTGTGCCATGTCAGTTTCGATTTTTGTGCAAAGTCAACGTTATGTCAAAAATTGAATAAGTACTAAAGTTCGTGTAATTTAAACTCATTATGTCTTAAATTTATATATGTAATAAATATATTCTAAAAAAACACCTCAATGTAGTATGCAGCACCAACCCCAGGCCGGCCCGGGTCCCAGAATTTGGGGGTCCTTAAATTTTTGCACATGTTATTATATATATATATATATTGTAAAATTCTTGGGTGACGCATTTCTAGTTTGATTTTAATTTAGGGTTCACTTTTATTATTTTGCCCCGGTTTCCATTGTTGTCAAGACCGACCCTGTTAGTAGGAGCGACCCAAAATGGTATACAGCTCATCTTAATTGAAATTGGGGGAGTATATCCTAGAGTGATTATATAAAATAACGAAAAAAGATTGTAAAAGACAAATAATAGCGACCAACATAATAATATTTAAATTATAGTCATTTATAAATTTTTTGTACTAAAATATCCTTATAATTATATTTTAAATTTTCGTGTATAAATAGTATGAATTGTTTCGAATCATACCATTTATACGTGATACTTAATTTTATTAAATTGTACGCGCGTATAAATCTTATGAATGAACATTATTCATACCTTTCATATTATTTATATCATTCATACAATTACATATAAGTGGAAGGTATTTATGGTAATTCATATTCAAAATGGTCAGAATTTAAATAGTTTTATGTTTGTCGCTATATTTGTTATTTACAATCTTTTTTTTGTTAGTTTGTATATAATTCTAACTAGTTTTATATTTGTAGCTATTATTTCTCATTTATAATATTTTTTAGTTAGTTTGTATAATTAATACTATATCCTATAAGTTAAATCATTGTATTAATTTAAATATATTTTGAAATTGATATAACCCATCAATTTATGATTAATTTACATTAAAACGGAATTTTGATTTAACATTCATGTTTTATATAGTACATATTTATAACATAAAATTCAAATAACTTTAGTTAGATCAATATTAAATTTAAACTTAGATTAATAAGAAAACTTATAACCTTAATTACACCGACGAAATTATGCTTTAAACATCTGGATTAATATAATTCCTCAAATTAAAAGAAAAGAAAAGAAAAAAAAAATAATGGGCAAAAAGAAACCCCCAAAATTTACTAATCATGAAAATACAAAGATTCCATAAAATATAGATAAATAAGTCACTCAGGTATGGCGACAAGTGCAGGCCGCCAAGCTCTCCTCAACAACCGTTGCCTAACCGTCGCCGACAGCGGCCGCAGCGAGCGGCCCCCAAATCTCCTACCTCCGCTGCCCCCCTCCTGAAGCAGCCTCCCGCCAACACTCTCCGATCTTCTCTCGCTGAAAGACGGCGGCGATGACATGAACAAATCCCTCAGCTTGTGTCCGACGCAGACGGACAGCTCCTTCCCCTTCTCCGGCGAGCGCTCATCGTCGTTGCTGCCCCTAGAATCCTGCAAGCCGCCGTCGCAGCGGGGCGGCAGCCTCCTCCTGCTTCCGCCGCGGCCGAGAAGCATTCGGAGGGTTTTGCGGCGGCGGAGGTGGATATCCGGGCTCGCCCTCGGGCTCCTGGTCGGGCTTTGGGCGACGGCGCATTGGGTTGCAAGGAACTTGAGTTTCTCAAGAGTCGCCATTCTTGTATGGATTAATTCGGTATTGAGAGATGTGATGCGAATTGATTAGAATAAGAAATTAATTGGGGATTGGTGAAAATTTAGGAGGTGAAGTGAGAAGTTGGCCTTTTATGATGAAAATGCGGCCGGCCAAATCTTCTCGGTTTATTATTATCAATAAAAATTATAAATATCCAATATGAAAAATCGTGTGTTAAAAATATTCAAAATTTTAATTGAAATATTGAAAATGCCAATAAATGTAATTATTATAGATAGATTTGATAAAATTCGAATGCATTCATAATATTCCCTACCATTTTCTCTCTTTCTAATAAAAACATTATTATTTTCATTGGCAAAATTATGACAATATATTTCCACGACCGACAATAAATACATTATTGTAATGTCTAAATGTAGATAAATTGAAAGCCTAGTCTAAACGGATGGTTGGCATACATGATCGAGGAATAAAATGGTCATTTCCGTTTCTATTCTTTATCCTATGCCTCCTATTCCGTCGGTTCCAAAATGAAAAAAAATTACTTTTACAATACATCATTTCTACTTTTTTTAAATATAACACTTTATTTTATTAAATTCTGTGTTCGATCTTTGTGGCTGCATTTAACGAGACAGATGGAGTATAAAATAATAATCAGGAATGAGCATTCCTACACGAATCACTAATCCTATGAGTATAGGATTAGTCATTCCTTCCACTACCATTGCTATCAGATATTCCCAGTTATCGAAAATGAAATTTATTTTAATTTTTGAAAAAATAATTGTTATTTATTTTCTAGAAATAACCTATTAAACTTTTTGTGGAAATTTCGTACGGATTAGGTCGAGTCGGGCTGACCGGACCGATATTGATCTATAAGGTTAAATGAACAAAATCGATCAATATAATTTTTAAGTAATTTTTTGCACAACTAGCAAATAATTGTAGTAATAAAATTTATTTTTCATGACTATGTACGAATATGTTCGAATATAATTTTAACCTACCAAACTTCGAATAGTTCCCGAACTTATATACGAACTAGTTTACGAACTTATCAAATTAATATAAAATATAATTATAACAAATAATTTTAATAAAGAAGCTTTTTAATGAGAACAAACTCGAATATTTGACGAACTCGAGTCGAGTTCGAGTTCAAGTTCATTAGTAAATCGAATAATAAATGAATTGGACTTTATCTCAATTTTTATATATTAAATCAAATTCGAACTTGATTTTTAGAATTTATACAAATTTGATCTTTTAATTACAATAGTGCAATTTAATTAAACAAAATATGTTGGTCCCGAAAGAGCAAGGTTTGGTGTAGGGGGGGGGGGGGGAATACACCAAATACAAACTTTTCAGTTTACTTGATAAATTATTAGAGAGTTCAAGCTATTCTTATTTAAGAAATTGCTCGACAGATGACTAACCAGATTGATACTCAGATCGTTACCAGATTAGTCCAAACAGATTGCTCTCTAGTGTAAACACTTAGTCAATAATAAGAGTGATCTTATTACTTTCTGAGTATTGTGAGTGCGGAAATATGATGGATTTAATGAGTGCTCTTATTAAGAAAACCTTAAGAGATAATCAGATCGTTAAGCAGATTGATTGAGATGCAGATTATATGATAGTGCAGATGGTGAGAATAATAAAAAACTGAAAGTAAATATGCAGAAATATAAAGAACACAGTTGTTTAACGTGGTTCGGGAAATCCCTACGTCCACGATCTGGTCAAAACTAGACCAGATTATCCACTACTAGGATACTCTGCTTCTTTATACTCGAGGAGAACGAGTCACAAGTATCAATCAAAGCTAGAGAGATACTTATGCACGAAGTAAGGGTCGTGTCCCTTTACAACAGATTACCTCTACGTTACCACTAGATATCTACTAGCTAGCAAGGTGATCTGCTTCCACTCGATAAGACAGACTTGAATCAAGGTGTGGTTGGTGTGATATAGAATCACAAGTTGCTTGAAGCTCTTAGTCTGGTTCAGAGAGTTCTTGAGAGTATGTTGACAATGTAGCTCGCGTGCGTATTCACATATTTCTCCAGATCTTGAACTTCAAATATATAGGCATTGAATTTAAAATTCTAGCCGTTGTTGATTGGCGTGAGATTGATTGTAGATTGCCAATCAGTGATATCCATCATATTTGTTCTTGCCATGTAGAGAACGTTGACTCAATCTTCAAAGTATGGAAAGCAGATTGCTAACGGCTTCTTTCCTTCTTTGTATCAATCAAAGATTCTATTCCCAATCCCTGTTGGATGGGCTTCAATCTTGACGTGGCAAGAGAGTATGATGAGTAGGATGATGTCATCTGGTGGTTTGATGACTCTATTGATCTGGTCTTCAGCTGTGTGCATCGATCTGGTCAGTGATCTGGTGGGTAGCAGATCAGCAGATCGATTTCTCCTTCTTGAAAATTCTTGATCTTCATCCTATACTATTATGAGAATGACTTCTATAGGAATAATTCCTTTACATTCTAAGTCTTCTCCTAATATGTTCTAAAACAGAATTCACTTTAAATGTAGTGATCTGCTTTACGCGAAGAACATTTTAACTAAAGAAAAGCTAAGTGTGTTTCGTGAGAACATCATCAAAACTAAAAATACTTTAAGGGTTCCCAACAAAATATTTTTTCATCCCTTTATAATATCAACCATAAGAATGGAATGAATTCGTCCATTCTTTTCCATTTTCATTCCATTACAAAGTTCATTTTATTCATACTAAATATCATTCCTATATACCAGTCATCCCCTTAAATCACGATATATAATTCAATTTTAACCAACATTTTATGTTCATATTAAATTATTGTAATGTTCTAAATGTAAATAATTTGAAGCCTAGTCTAGGAGAATTCTTAAATCACGATGTCTAATCACATCCATCAATGGTCTTGTTCAAGATCCTCGATCTACAAGGAGATCGAAACTTATAGTGGTTGAGAAGTTATCCAAGTTTAGCAAGCATGCGGATCGACCACCCCGACGTCGTCAGGACAAAGAAAAGTATGTTAGATGCCGCCACCCCCACTGGCTAATTCATCCTCCAATAACAACAAATGACCTACTACACGCGATGCAAACAGAGTTATTAATGCGAACTCAAATTAAGGCGCTTGAATTGATGCGAACTCAAATTGAGGCTCTTAAGAGGAGGTAGCTAAAGAAGACGAGGAAGGAGGTTCGACCTTTAGATAACAGGAGATGAGCATCCTGAAGAAATTGATGAAGGAGATGCTCGACGTGATGAGGAATGGCGGATGATGACATAGTTCTCCGGTGTTAGATACTCAGAGACGTAGCCCACCCTTTACGGACTCGGCTAATCCTTCTTATGCTGATGATGATACTCGTGATGGAACCCGATTGAGGGGTGTTTAGCCTATTTTTGGTCGTCTAAACTCGTATATTTATCATTTTTATTCTCGTAGTTTTCCCATTTTGCATGATGATTTGAGCTCGATTTATGTTTTATTTTATGTTTCAGGATCACGAGCTCAAACGAGTGCTAAAGTTGGAAACGTGACGAGAAAAAATTGAGAAATGACTAGAGAATGAAGATAAGGACCGAGAGCACAAGTCAACGGCTGCAGAGCATGTAGGGACCGCTCACAAGGCCTATGGACGGACCTAGCCAAGCCAGCGCGTGAGGGAGCGAGAGCCAGGGTCAGCGACCGCTGGACCCTCAACGGCCACAGACCCCAGCAGATGGCTCGGAGAGTTAGGCCAACGGCCCAGCAGAACGGGCGGGGCTCACCGAGTCAGCGGTCGTTGACCTCCCGTTTTCTATATAAAGGCGACACAATTTTCATACGACTTCCGCTACGCACTTATATTTCGAGTACCTCTCGACTTCTCGTTCTAGGGTCAAGATTTATGAGTTTTTAGCTTAGTCTTTTCATAGAGTTCGAGTTTAGTTTAGTCTTTTGATTACGAATGATAGCCTATACAACATTCGAGTTTATTGCATTCAATTTCCATTCATCATTGTTCGTTGCTTCAACTTTCCGTGTATCATTGTGGATTCAGGTTCTTCTATTCAATGTTTATGGATTACTTTTACTTTCGATTCATTTATTAAGTTTATTTGTTTATTTATGCTTCCATATCTCTACTTCGTCTATCTTTTCTATAGTCTTAATATTCTCAAATTACAAGTTATTTTACTCTCATGTTCTTTCGTAATGATTTCGATCTAGTTCTTTAGATTGAAATTAATTATGTTCTTAAATTCACAAATCATTTTTACTTTAATATTCTTTCATAACGATTTCAATCTAGTCCTTTAGAGTGAAATCAATTGCTTCATTTAATTTATGTCTTCAATTATGTCTTCGTTTATTTTTATTAGTCTAGAATTTATTTTCCATCACAATTTATATTTTTCGCCTAGCTTTAGAAACACAAATAAATCTCTTATTTACTTTTACGTTAAACAAATAATAAAATTGTCATGTGTTGGGAACCCCACAAAAATCTTAATGTTTTGATGATGTTCTGTCGAAAACACACTTGGTAGTTTTTATGTTCTGGATCATCTCGTTGGTGTTTATAGAACAGAAAGTTGAACCAGAAAGGCTCAACCAGAAAAATGAAGAATGTCTCAGACAGAAAACTAAAGCAAGTCAACTTTAACAGAAAGTTGAACCAGAAAGCTTCAATCAGAAAGATGAAGAATGTCTTAGACAAAAAGCTAAACCAGCAAAGTCTTAGACAGAAGATTGAACCAGCAAAGTCTTAGACAGAAAGCTGAACCAGCAAGTCTTAGACAGAAAGCTGAACCAACAAGTGTTAGACAGAAAGCTGAACCAACTAGTCTTAGACAGAAAACT
>JAPKLX010000570.1:0-10992 GCA_026898415.1 Leonotis leonurus | reverse complement strand
CCCCCCCCCCCCATACACCAAACCTTGCTCTTTCGGGACCAACATCATGTTAAGTCTTCCTTGAGAATACGACATAGATTGACTTATCATTGTTAGACGACCTCGTTAGATTGTGAACGACTCGAAATAATTTTAGTCGAAACAAATTTTGGCGCCATTGCCAGGGAAGGCTTTAGGTAGAGGTGTTCAAAGGAACCGGAACCGCAGGAACGAAAACGTAACCGGATTGTAACCGGCAGTTTCAGGAACTGTAATCGTGTAGACGACGGTTCGATTATGGTTCTACAATTTTAGAACCGTGAATCGACAGTTCAGAACCGTAACCGTCAATTTGGAACCGTATCACAATTTTATTATTAAATTTAATTTATTTATTATATTATAAAGAGTCATTTTTTATAATAATCTTTTTATAATTCATAATAACACATTAAAACTTATGAATACATTAATAATTAAACTCCAATATTATAAATTAAAATAATTAACTTTTTATTAGTGTTCATCTTATATTGTTATATTTATGAAGATTAATATTTTATTTTATTTCATTTCATTAATATATTTGTGTTTAATGTGTTATTCAATTTAAGTATTCATCACATATTAACACATCAAAATATTTTTTTTATTTCATTATTAATATATTATTATATGGATATTATATATAATTAACACTAAATTAAAATAATTATTTACCTAGTAATTATAGTATTACATTAAAAAGGTAATTATGTGATAAAAAATTAAATGATGATATGCATTAGTATATAATTAAAATTTAAAAAATTTAAGTATATTAGCATTAATTTTTTAGATGGTTCGAAACCGCAATCGATGGTTTGGAACCGTACCGGAACCCTCCTACACGGTTCGATTTCAAACCGTGAACCGCCACAACTATGGTTCGGTTCTGGTTCCGAAAATTCAAAACCGTGAACCGGCAGTTCGGTTCCGAACCGTAACCGTGAATACCTCTAGCTTTAGGCAATTTAATTCATTGTTTCTTTTTCTTTTTCTTTTTATTTATTATGTTTAATTCCTTCTTCTATATTGTCGTACGTTTGACGCTTTCGTTTAGTGTTGTGTATGCAAGGTCGTCGAAGAGCTAGAAACAACTTGACACATTTCATTGACAAAATACACCGAAGACGTGAGATTTTAACAGCGCTAGGAGAAGACCTCAAATTTATTGAAAAATTCTTTCTATCCCAATTATTCGAGGAGATGGCTGACATAATTATTGAGGAGAGGCCGCGATACATGGACAATTTCACCAGGCACAGGTTTGGCACGACAACTACCTCAAAAATTGTTCTCTCGATGGCCGTGAGAAATTATGAGTTTAAACCGCACCATCAATCTCTAATGTCGAATTACCACGGACATCCGAATGAAGATGCTCTGACATTCATTCGAGAATATTGCACGGTGTTGCAAACTTTTTCACTACTTTCACTGACGAAGGACCAACTCAAATTGAAGTATTTTCCATACACATTGAAGGATATGGCCAGATCCTGGTTCCTATCTCTCCCACCCGGTTCGTTGACTAATTGGGCATCGGTGTTCGAAAAATTCATGTTGAAGTACTACCCTCATCATAAGACTCAAGCGGTACGTACTAAAATTATGAATTTCGCGCAAGCCCACGATGAGTCATTCCATGAACCTTGGTAGAGGTTTTAAGAGCTGCTACAACAGTGCCCTCATCATCATATGGCACTGAAGATGCTATGTCAATTCTTCCTCGATGGTCTACTTCAGACCACGCAATTCATGGTGGACAGCTCTGCGAGAGGAAACATTGCAGTCAAAATAGTAGAGGAGATGAATGAGATATATGAGACACTTGCGGCAAGTTCCCAGCTGAAATCATCTCAACCTCATCATATAGAAGCAAGCGCAGTGACTACGAGTTCGGATTTGAAGAAACAAATGGCCGAATTAATGAGGGAACTACAAGAGCTAAAAATACAAAAGCCATCATCACCATCTCGACAACACAATGCACCAGAGCAGTGTGGGATTTGTGGAGATTTTAGCCATGCTGCGGAAGAATGCCACCGAATGGCCGAGGAGAATCCTGAAGGACAAGCTGAGATTTACGCTACACAAGGACTCACTCACAAACCTCACCCTCCTCAACAAAATTCTGGTTGGAGGAATCAACTAAACTTAGGGTGGAAACCACAAGCTCAAGGGTAAGGAGCACATAACTTCCAGAAATTCTCTAATGAACGACCCCAATTTCAGCAGCAACGGTATTACTCACAGCAGCTTCAATTTTTTCCACCACAACAGCAATAGTTTTATCCCCCACTGATGTAGCAGTACCCCTTACAAATGCAACAATACCCACATCAACCTATTCCTCCCCATAGATCACCTATTGAGGACAGTTTAGCTGCATTTATGCAAGAAAACAAGAAGGTCCGAGAAGCTCAAGATGCTACAATTAAACGCCTCGAGACAACTAGGTGGCAGATTTCTAGCGCAGTTTACCAGTTACAACAAAGCCAACAAACGGGGAAAATTTCGGGCAAGGTCAATAACCTCATCAAGCTCAAGTTGTTACAATTATTAGTAGCGGAAGAGCGGTTGAAAATAAGATGGAGATGCTTCCACAACCTAAAAAAGAGAACGGGCCACCACCTGAAGTGGAGAAAAAACAGCCCGAGAAGGAGCTTCATAAGGCGGCCAATCCATATGTCCTGCCCATTCCTTATCCCAGCAGGTTAAGGAATCTTAAAAGCGACTAGTAGTTTGTACTTTTATAAGATGTTATCCAAAGTGACTGTTAATGTGTCCCTCCTGAAGGTGATTAGGATTGTCCCCGCCTATGTCAAATTCTTCAAGGAGCTGATATCAAAGAATAAGAAATTTGATGATCGAAAACTAGTCACAATGTCTGAAGTGGCTAGCAGTATCATGCAACAACCTTTACCTCATAAACATCGCGATCCAAGTAGCTTTGTTATCGATATCACTTTAGGAAATGGTAAGGCAACATCTGACATGTTAGATTTAGGAATTGGAATAAATCTTATTCCTTATTCTATGTTTAAACAATTAAGATTATGTAAACTGAAACTCACTCGCAATGTGCTTACAATTAGCCGATAGGTCTGTGAGACTGTCACGACCCACCTTCACTAACTGTAGAAATGAAACCGTGACTCGGGAATAAAATATAAAAATGAATAAGAAAAATGGGTAATAGTTCGAAGGTGAATACATGATAAGTACTTCAATAAATAAGGTTTCGTGCACGAAACAAAACATCTAGAATTACTAAGTACTGAAAAGAGTGTTCACAGCGGAAGTTGGATCATTTTCTAAGTCTACATGTATGAAGACATGTAAACCCCCAAGAGTTTCTGCTATGAGTTCGACAAAACATCGCTGAGCACTCCTCCTTGACATCACAGCTCAACCTGCACATTTATAAATACATGTAGGGCTGAGTACAAAAGTACTCAGTAGACACATGCCAAAATCGCATTCATACATATATAATTGTCATGCCATTGTAAGTGAAACATAGAGATTTTGTCTCTAAAGAACCTATGTTCACCAAATTCTTTTGTGATTCTTAAAATTCGACAGCGCAGTTTAAGTTCTGGAGTAATCAATCATATTTGTATTTCTGTGTGCCGGGAAGGTGGCCACCTTCCACGGACACCTTAAGATGACTCACAGTCCTTGTGTACACTAGTTCGAGTGGGGATGCTTACCCACTGGAACCCGAATTCGATTTCATAATCATAGCAGATATGTATCATACAAAACATAAAACATTTATGGCAAGACAATACTTGAAATATCAATTTCAATTCAAAAGCTATTTGAAAAGAAATAACATAAATGCGAATAAACACGCATATTTTCTTTTAATATAAGAAAGCCTACCTGAATCGCTTCCTCATCTAGTAAGATCTGAGCCTTTCTTGTTTAGTATTTTCTTCTTCTGTAACCTTAATCGTAATTAAGAGGAAGATAATTCTTGTGAGTATATAAAATCTATTTTATCTCAATAAAATGAAATAATATTCTATTATTTCATTAATTTTTTTTTCTTCTTACTCGACTAATATTCGAGTAATTAAAGATTTCTATAACTAATTTCGTAGGATTTTAATTATCCTTTAATTTATTAATCGCTTATATTTTATTTGCTTTACCCAATTAATTTAATAATGGGTACTATAATTATTCAAGGTAATTTACTTGAAATAATTTAATTCTAAACTGGAATGCTAATTAAGTCTCTATTGGATAGTATTAATTTAATTAATACTATTTAAAAATTTAATATTCATTGAAATATTACTACTAATTTTATAACTCAATTGATTTATTGGATCTAATCTAATTATTTATATTCAATCCATTTAATTACTAATCTTTCCAAAGATTCAATTTATTAATCCATTCTTAAGAGATAATTTAATCCATTCTAAATACTTAATCTGGGCCCATTCTAACATAATTAGTTAGGCCCATTCTGAAATAATTACTTAGGCCCGTTTGATTTCTTCCCTACGGCCCAAATAAATTTTTAATCTCAGCCCAAATTAAACATCTATTACTTTAACCCATTATTCATTAAACTTTGGCCCGTAAGATACACTTAACCCGGCCCATTCGATTTATTTAATTCAGCCTAGATTGAATTAAATCCGGCCCAATTGATTTACAAATTCTCGGCCCAACGGAATTAATTTACGGCCCAATAGATTTTAAATCCCGGCCCAACTAAATCCCTAAACTCATTTCTAACCCTAGACACATCCCAGCCGTTTCCCTTCATTCCTCTCCATCTCGCTACTCTCTCTCGATCTCTCCCTGTCTCTGTTCCATCTACTTCTCTCGTTGTCGCTGCTCGCTCTCCCCTCGCCGTTCTTGGAGGTAAATTTCTTTCTAAATTCTAATTTCTCAATTTCTAGTTTTTCTCTTAGTTATTTTTCTAAATTTCCCACAATCTCTCCATCTCTAACTCTCTGTTTTCGGTGGAACAACCGTTCGCAAAGAAGCTTGTTGGAGCTCCCTCGCCGCCAGCCGCCAGACTTCTACGGCCGTTTCCACCTACCCCGCCGCTGAAGCTCTGCTCGATTTTACATGGGTAAATCCTAAATTCACTTTCTTTTCTTTTCTTTTCAGATTTTGTATCATGCATGCTCTTATTTCCTTCAAGATTTTGGTTTATAAAATTGACAAGGCATCTAGTTCGAATTTGGGGTTAAAAATCTGAATCTCTGTATTTTTGTAATCTGAATAGTAATATAAAGCTTCCTTCTTGTTCTAGGTGTAATGGCCGTTCGGAGAGGAATATGTTCCTGATTTGCTGTCGTTGGCCCTTCCTAGATAAACCCCAAATTCTACTTCCTTTCTTATATTTTCATATTCTGTTTTAGGTATATTAGTGATTTGGATTTTTGGATTTATTTGGAAACTTAACATTTTGGAGATTGAATATAATATGAATATAGGTCAAAGTTCTAAAATCAGAATATATATATATATAAATGTCTATATGTTTCATTCTAATTCTGAATGCATATATATATGTATGTGTTTTCTGAAATCAAAACACTTGTAAATCTGAATATATATATTTGGGTTCTAAGTTGAAGGTATAAGTATATATCTATGTTCTATGTTATGGAATCTGTATGTTCTATACTTAGTATGTGTATAAGTTCTGCCCTAGTATGAAAATCAGGTGGAGTATGAAGTGTTCAAACCTGATAGTCTAATTATGGATGTTACGTTCTGAAATTCTGAAACATTATATATAGATAGCTCTATGTTTTGAAGTCTGTAATTGGTGTGGGATTTGTTCTGGAATGGTAATACATATCCATCTATATGAATCCATTCTAAATCTGAAGATATAAGTATAGGTTCTTTGCCTATGTTCTGGAGCTGAAAATCTATGTTTCTGCAAATGCTCTGAATATGTATATATATCTATGTTCTGAATCTGAAAATATAATTGTAGGCTATATACTAAAATTCTGAGACACATGTATAGCTCTATGTTTTGAAATTCTGAACTAATCTGAAGTTTCTATGTTTTGCAGTTTGAACTCATTTTCTAAGCTATTATACACAGTCATTAATTTGCATTCTATTACAGGTCTGAATATTTTATGTTTCTGTAATCTTAAATATAGCATATGCAAATGTTTTGAACTAAGTCTATAAGGTAAGCTTAAAGCATGGATTGTATACCTTACACCTTAGGACTTGAATGGTTGAATGCTTCTTTGTTGGAATGAAAGTTTTTCTCGGATGTTCTAAGTAGGAGTGAATCTAATTTCTAAGTTGGTATGAGAGAGTTTCTAGTTTATATAGAATAGATATTGCAGCATACTTCTGGTTGTATACTTGAGTGTTGCTTTATTAAGTGTAATATTCTGAATCTATTATTGTGCAGGTAGACATTATGGTGAAGAGTGCAGCTATAAAGGTGGAAAAGAGTGCATCTTACATGTGGGAGTACAGTTGCTATCTAGTGGATGGAGAAGCTGCATCATACTGTGGAGATTTTGCTATGAGATTTGCTTCTGAATCTATTGATTTTTGGTGCGTATGGCCCTTAAATTTGCAGGGGGAAAGGTATGGAGGAGTGCAGCCGGTTTCTTTTGACTCCATCTATGGAGCCATGGGCCCCATCTACCTTCCTTTTTCTTATTGCTTTCATACTGCTTTTGTAGTATTCATATAGATATCCCTATAGGGTGTACATAGTTTCTTTTCTAAAGTTGAATTTCAAGTGTGAATGAAATCTGTATTTGGCAGATTTGTTCATTTTTTTCATGCTACATAATCATATCTGTGTGTATATATTTATACATAGGCTACATGCATATTACTTTACTATTAAAAGTTTGAATTGTATTATAGCAAGTACAGTTCATACTAATACTTTTTCCTATGCTCCACTTTTGTCAACTTCACTGTTTTCGTATTTATATCAATATATAGGCTTGCATGCCTATCACACTACTAGGTTATGTTAGTTCGTATTACTCCTTATCTTTTAGCATTGTGGGATACAATTTATTTTTCTTATAATATTCTAATATATATATATATATATATTTATATATATCTATATATATAAATACATTCTTATTACATGAAAAGAAATGATACTACCATCTTATTATATACCAACTTAGGTATATAATTATTATACCATTAAATACATTCCATGTATCATCATTCTATCAAGGCCAAGTAATATTCATCTCTATAGTATATAAAATATACTACTACTTTGTTATACATTTTCTAGGTGAATAATTAGTATCCCATTATAGTATCAATATTCTTAAAGCCTTAGTCTTGAATTGTATAAGTTTTTAATTACCATATCGAACTAAACCAATTATGCAATGCAAGAATTAATTAGTTACGAAATTTTGAATAACCTAATTAACTCAAAACGAACTCACATAATATCTATTATTCCAATCATTATAATGTGCACGAATAATAGCTACTAATATCGATTAGCTATTCGATATTCTAAACTTTCATTACGAAATTTTCCTATCCCGATTTTCAGTATATGATAACTGCTAGTAGAATAGCGGGGTATTACAGAGACACCCTAGAGGCATAATTGAAGATGTTCTAGTTAAAATAGGTGACTTAATTGTTCCTGTGGATTTTATTGTCCTTGATATAGACGATGTGTGCGAGAATGGAGTTGAGCATATACTACTTTTAGGAACACCATTTATGGCTATACAAATACTTTATTTGATGTGAAAAATGTTACCATTAAAATGTCTATCCTTGATGAAGAAGTATCTTTTTCTGCTCACAAGAGTCACACTACACATTCTGCTGATTTTATTGATAATTGTTGTTACATAAGTGCTACTGATTCTTTGGTTGAGGATTCTTCATTGCAGGAATTTAGTAGTGAAAAGGTGTCAGTACATGAAGTTGATGAGAAGAGCATTACCAAAGATGAAGGAAAGGACACAAAAAGAAGGGGCGAACAAAAAGAAGTTTTGAAATATGAGCGAGAATCGACGAGGGTCAGCTCAGCGGGCGCAAGACCTCTGCGCGGCTTACAAATACGCATGATCCACGGGTGTAATAAAGTGAATAAAACATGAAATTCTATAAAAGCAAAAATATCATTATTCACTTGTTTGACACAGAGGAGATAAAACATGGAATAATTGAGACCTAGGCATGCTCATAAAGATTTTGATATTTTACCTTCTTCCTTAAGCTAGAAACTGAGTCCGTGTAGATAATTGGATTTGCACCGTCTAAACCACGAATAAAAATCCCTGCATGGATCTACATTGCACGAACGCCCATTGTCTGAATCGCGAATGAAGTTTGACCTTCGAAACTTTTAAGCTTTGGCATGTCTACAACCCGAATATCGTGTGAGCGATAATCCGTCGGGATTTTTCTATAGAATATGTGGTTGAAAACACTGTATATGGGAGAGAGGGATTTTCGAAAATCACAATGTTATCTTGCACTATGGTGACCGAAAATTATGTGTTGGTGTGCTAGGGTTTTCAGTCTCCTCCTCTATTTATAGGTGTTGTGGTCTAGGTTATAGAGTGTCCCAGGAGAGTGAACATGAACCTAAAAAATAAGACTGAGTCCATTATCATCTCTAATAAATCCCTAATCTTGGCCCACTCCATCAAGAAGATTGCTAATAATTAATATGATTTATTATATTAATTAGATCTTATATTAGAATTAATCAACCTCACTATATGATAATAGTGAATTGTTCAACATCGATTCATATTACGAAATGAATCTCATTTTCAATAAATTAATTCTCGCGTTTAAGACATCATATCCATTAATTAAATAAAATTTGCTGACAACTTATATTAATTAATATATTTTTGTGTGAGTGATCCGGTTTAGACCTTTATTATTATATATGGAATAAATTCCAATTGATTGACTTTCTTATGTAATAAAGTTTTATTTACGCCTCACGCGGATAGAATCAACTTGAACTCGCAAAGACATGATTATACATAATAACATTCTAGTACTCATCGTTAAAACAATTACTACTACCCAACATATTACTTTATAGGGTTATGAAAAAATCCGCAAGTGCAAATACATCAAAGCAGTGATATAATGAGCCATGTATGCGTAATGTTACAAACATAGATTAAGAAATAAAGGATCTCTCAGACATTGTTCTTCACTATCAACATAGAAGAATTTATCTCACTTTGAAATCAAATAAAGTAGATATGAATTCATCGATATCCGAGGCGGCAGTCTCATACTTGGAGCAATTTTTATCATTCTCCAGGCTTCTAACCTCGATGCCCAATGCGATATACACTGAGGCCTTCAGACCACCTGTCTCTGGTTCAAACTTCCCTACTGCTACTAAGGAGTTTGATCGGATGTTCGGACTGGGGATTTTTGTTAGGGTTTGTATACCTCAAAGCATGCTTTATACTTGGACGATATCAAACCTGTTTTCAATTGCACTTTAATGAGAATTAATGTTTCTATCATTGGTTTGTTATTTATTATTGTTAAATATTGAATTGCAAACAAGTCCATTTATTACAATAGTAGACTGTGTGGTGGATCGATAATCACAGAAGGTAACACAGTCGGCTCATTTGTAATATAAAGTCACAGTCTAGACGGAATTGGACAATCTAGTCGGTAAAGGCTGCAATATCATTTCTATGCGACTGACATTAGCTCGCAGAATGATGTTGGTATGTATAAGCG
The DNA here is from genome assembly GCA_026898415.1 of Leonotis leonurus. NCBI lineage: Eukaryota > Viridiplantae > Streptophyta > Magnoliopsida > Lamiales > Lamiaceae > Leonotis > Leonotis leonurus. Next base: position 1,221 of record JAPKLX010000570.1, on the reverse strand, counting down.
GTTACACATGTTTTGCATATATATATTGAGTGGTTTCACAGTGAGATAAGTTCTAACGTGCTGATACTTAGAACGAGGTCTCGAAAATTAATTCATTTCTTAATCTGTGATGATGACATTAGTATAGGCGATTAATTATACGCTGCTTTGATTCATCAACGCTTGCGAGTTTTTCGTAACTCTAAATAGTGATGTTTTGGGTAGTAGTCGTTGGCTTAGCCAGAATTAAGTACTCGACTATCAGTCGTACAGAATCGTGTCTCGGTGACACGAGTTGATAAATCCACGTGAGGTGTTCAGAAAAGTTTATTACATAAGAAACCCGGCCGATTGGGAATTTATTCCATATGTAATATTAAAGGTCTGAACCGGATCATTCACGAATAAATATATTAATTAATTGTGAGTTGTCAGCAAACTCAATTAACTAATAGATTTAGAAAATCTTAAACGCGGGAAATAATTAATGACAAAAGGGTTACATCCGTAATTCGAATGAATCAAGATGAGTTCAATATTTATCCCATAGTGGAGTCGATAAATATTTATAATAGAACTGCTCTTTATTGCATTTACATGGAGTAATTAATTGGGGGATAATTTAATTTAAATTAATTAATTTAAGTCTAAAGGTTGGGCCAGCCAATTAATTAAATTCAATTGGGCCCAAAAAGGAGACTTGAAAATTAATTTAATCTAATTATGGATTTGTCCAAGCCCATATTAATTTTAAATATAATTCAAATTTGAATTTGAATTATTGTTGTAACTGCAAGAGATAAAGAGAGAATATAGTTGCTATTATTTGGGATCTAATTCATTCTCCTTGGAAACTCTATCCTAGTCTACTACATCTATAAAATAGAGAATAAGAAGAGCCACTTTCTCTCTCCAAGAGAAAACCGGCGCCCCCCTGAAGAGATTTAATTCTCTTATTTTTGAAAATTCCACAATATTCTACGTTGTGTATTTTCAATCCTCTTTTTCTCTTGACTTCTAGATAGATTCGCCCACACGATATTCTTGTAATACCCCGCTAATTAAAAACCCGAATAAAAGAAATTTTTTTTTGAATAAAAGAGGGATTCAAAATCCGTTGAAAGTTTAAAGACTCGAATTAAAGAATAGAACTCCTAATGTGAATTAATAGTCATTTCAGAAATTTCTGAAATCAAGAAAGAAACCGAGAAAATTCGGTTTGACGTTTATCGTCATAATTTA
>JAPKLX010000358.1:131306-219918 GCA_026898415.1 Leonotis leonurus | reverse complement strand
CCTTTTGTGTGTGTGTCTCGTGTATGCTTATATATATATATATATATGCATATACAATAAAATATGGGAAAGCTAGGTAGGGAACAAGCATTCATACATGCTTATATGCATATATCGTGCTTGCCTAGAAAATATATATCTCACTTTCTCAATTTGTAACCCTTTCTGTATTCTGTCATAAAATTAAATAAAGGAGAAGAAGTTTATGAAGGTTATTTGCATTTTGTGTTATTTTGCGATGACGACGAGGATAATTCTTGCAACGCGAGTGGTCAAAACTTTCTCATATATAAGAGAACCATCTCCATTCATTGAAGAAATAAAAGAGCTCAGACAATAAATTAACATTATTGAACATGCACATTTTAAAAAATGACCTTGATTTTCTCGATCAATATAAAATATGAGAAGGTCCGGTCCTACTTGATTATATATATATTGTTCGAGATCTTCACTATATACCAAAGATTTTGTAATTAATTGAAATAAAATAAATTTAAAAAATTAAAATGATAATTTTTTTGACTAAGCATTGCATTAAAATTCGAGCTCGAAATGGACTTATTTAAGTATATATCAAATACGACTAATAATAAAAAATTTAAATTTTTTAATACGAGTTTGATCTCTTTTAATTTAAATATATAATGTTGGGAAATATTTATAAGTGTTTTGATTCAAATTCCAATACCTCCCCTGAAAGATGAAGTAAGACCAATACTGAATCTTAGTGTTTTGTCTAAGAACTCATATGTTAGGGAGTTCTACTTTTTCAGGTACACTGAAGGACATCTCCACTGAAGGTTCAAAACATTCTCAATACTGAAGGAACTTCCCACTGAAGTCTGTCCTGATGTATTGAAGTTGAAGTTAGAAGCCAAAGTCTTCCTGACATTGAAGTATCACAGTCGAAGTCTGCACTGAAGTCTAGATTCTAAAGTTCCCACTGAGTAATTAGTCTATTGTATAGGACTTACCATTTATAGCAAAAATCTCAATAGGTGAACAAAATCTTTCTGCAGACACCAAAAATGGCAAAAAAGACGAAGACTCCAACGGGAAGAATTCAAATGAAGCTTTATCTCACAACGGTCAAATTCTATGAGAGAGCTATAAATACCCCGCTGCTTCAAACACTTCAAGACACCGGTTACTCTGCTTTCAACTCGACATTGCTCTCATCAATTCTCAAGCTCTCAAGCCTTCAGTAAAAGAACACCTAGTTTTCAGATTTTATCCTAAAGTGTTCTTAGCGATATTATTTTGTAACCGAAGAGTGATCAGACTTATTTAGTCATCTATAAGATCACTGTAAGATCATCTCCATTAAGTTGGAAACCCTCGACTAACATCGAGTACTCGTGGACGTAGGAGTTTTTTATCTCCGAACCACGCAAACCAAATCTCTCTCTCTCATTTACTTTCAGTATTCCATATTCTTTATTTTTACATATACTGAATACTGATTAATTGAAAAGAGAAAGAGTGCATTAAAGTTTTCTGAAACCAACGAGTTAAGATTTAAGCCACCACATTCCGCACACTTAAGATATTAGTCCATCAGTCAAACACTCAGTGTGGACTGAAGGATTCCTATCTAAAAGTATTCAACTCTCAACTGAAGTTCCTCCCTTCAGTTCAGGAGACACAAAAGTTTTAGAACTTGAAAAATCTGACTGGTGTATCCCCCATACATTCAGTTCACTCGTTTCGGGACCAACATATAATTTTATATTAATTGGATAATTTTGATGGTTATTTTATATGTATTTTTTTTTATCTTTATTAATTTACTATCACATACATAAATTAATATGAATAATGAAAAATAAACACACTGTTACATTTAGCTTACAACAGAAAATATTGTTACACTTAATATTCTACCATGACAGTTTTAGAACACACATAATTAGTTAATTTTACATGACTTATTAGACAATATTTAATCACATCTTTTATGATTGAAACAATTTGTTTTGTTTCCAATATGCATTTGCTTATCCTCTTTAATTTATTGCTATCTTATTTATGAATTAGAAAATCCATATTTTCCTATCAAATATTAAACTGCTATCATATCATATGCAAATAAAGGCATACACACAACATGTCAACACACATAAACATGACTTGGGATACTATAAGTTTTAAAAAAACATTACAATATACTATATTATTAATATATTCAAAAAAAATTTAAATTAATTGAAAAAATAGCCCATCTTTTAAGTAAAATAACCTAAAAAAAATACAAACTATTTGAATAAAAAAAATAAATAACATTCCATTTGAATTTTCTAATCAATTTATTCATCCGCCTTGATTTGGTTTAGCTTTGGATTTTGTGATTTATGATTACTACAATTTTATTCTCCAAAAAGAATAATTTGATGCACGACACATACAAGTTTGCAGGGTTCGTTTATTCCCGTAAAATAAGACCACAAATGAATTTCGCGAACGTTTGGGTGTTTATGTGTAAAATAAGGTAAACCACAGCCTTGCAATTTTCGAATTTGACTTGGTGTTTGGGTTAAGCCATAATTCCGGACTAAAATGACATCCTTTTTGTTAATGCTTTATCCTTCTCGATCCATATGTTTTGATCAGTTTTTATATATACATGATTGGACTAATATCTCTATTGAGATTAAGTGCTAAAATAGATGGTCTTACTGAGAACTCATAATTTGGAAAGACTAAACTTTGAAGTTTCAATTTTTAATTAATCAAAATATAACACGAATGTTTGTTAGTGCAGTTGAATATATTGAAAGATTAAAGCGTAATACAGTAAAAACATGAGTGTTTGATTTATGTGATTTGGAGATAAAACTCATACGTTCATGATTCTCGATGTAACTCGAGGGTTTTCTACTAAATAGGAATTATGTGTGTTATTACAGTGATAAACTTTACAAGTTAGATGTATGTTGAATTCGATTATTTCTAGCTTTCTGTGTACACTACATCTCTGCTAGATCTATCTTCGGTAACAAATTTGATATTCTAACTCTAGAGAATACTTAAGGATAATAGTCATAATACAATGAAAATGAAGTATCTAGGATGATGAATCTTGAAAGTTTGAACTTTGAAAGATTGATAGCGTTTGAATGCTTGAGAGTTTTAATCATACGAGTAACTGATGTATGGAAATGTTAAAGTGTTGAACTATTTATAAGACTCGTAGGAATAGTAGCCGTTGAAGAAATCGGGTCATTGCTTTTGAATTTTCTTCTCTCTGCAACTTTAGCACTTGTTTCGAATTTTGTGTGATTACTGTAAGAACACACACTTATCTTATTTATTCGGAAACTCTCTAGTCACAATGAGAATTGTGGACGTATGAATTTTTATATTCGAACTACGCAAACCAAACATTTGTGTTTTTACGCTTTTTTCTTTAATCTCTGAGTATTTTGAACTGTGCTAGCCAAAGTTTAATTTTCATTATTAGATTAATATAGGACCACTGTTTGCTAATTACTCCCTCTCATTATCATATTCAATAATTCAACCAATGTTTTATTATTACGTTTGACAAAATTCACTTAGACAAAATCTTCGACAAAGTTGAAATATTAAGGTGCACGCCCCATTAATTTTACAACCTTTAATTAATCTCTAATTTGAAGCTTAATTATTAGAGGCATTGAGTACATTTCTCTACTTCTGAATGTAATATCAGAAAATTATATACATTTATATATGTGGCGTATATATCTTGTAAAAATAACTTTCTCGTAAGAAAGAACAATCTCGATCATTCATTTATACATAGAAATAAATGATTTTGATTAACTAGCTTTTTAATGATTTAATTAAATTATAATATTCCGTAATTAACATACTAAGGGTCTAATGATAAAATAAATATAAAAAATTGAATACAAACATAATTATGGGTAGTGTTAATTATAAAAAATAACCAAAGAAATTTGTAGAAGACAAATAATAGCCACCAACATAAAACATTTAAATTCCAGCCATTTTGAACGTAAATTACCATAAATACACTTCCACTTAAATTTAATTGTATGAATGGTATAAAATGTATGAATAATATTCATTCATACGATTCATACGTACATACAGTTTAATAAAACTGAATATCATGTATAAATGGTACGATTCATACTACTCATACTCAAAAATATAAAAAAATATTGATAATGGTATTTTTAGTACATAAAATTTGTAAATGACTTGAATTTAAATATTATTATGTTGATGACTATTATTTGTCTTTTATAATCTTCATGTCTTTTATAATCTTCATATGTAGCCACCGGTTGTTAGATAATTCTGTGTATTAATATTTTTAAAGTTCAGTAACGTGTCTCGTGTCTAATTAAATGTCAAAATTTTGTAGGAATCGGAGCGTCCGTGGTACCGTCGGCCCGAATCAGTGAATCGGGTATCGCAGGTGAACATATACTACAGGGTTGGCCTGCTAGAGATTGTCAGGAACACATGACTTATCAAGGTCGGGGGCCATGAGCTGCTCGAGAGGTTTCGGAACGGGCCGTTTGGCCATTTTATTGGCTGGACACCGGGCACGCTGTCTTCCCAGGCGATACACAGCCTCGCTTGTCGCGCTATTTGGTCAGTGCAGGGTATTTGGTTCCACATCAACGGATCTGATGTGCAGTACACGGTGCAGGACCACGCACTGATCACGGGTTTGAGATTCGGGGCGTCGAACTTCGACAGTACGGCCCCCTGCGATCCGAGCGATGTACGTCTATTTCGGATTGTGTGCGACGGTGATCTACGTATGACCGCTGCGGACTTGGTGAACCGCTTTAAGGGCAGAAGACGCATCCCCGGCGCCGATGACGATATCTACATCGGCATAGCCCACGTGCTCGTGGCATATATCTTCGTATTTGGGCAAGACGGCCAGAGGGTAGTTTTCCCGTGGCTTTGGGCACTAGCCGGCGACATGGAGAGATTCTACCGGTATCCTTGGGGTGCGTACTCGTACAAGATCCTACGGAACTATGTGAGGAAGATGCCGGACAACAAGAAGTACCACTTTTATGGCCCGGCATGGGCATTGATGATATGGGGATTCGAGGTGATTCCCGGGCTAGGAGAGTTCGCTGGTAGAGCCCGTGGAGGCGAAGGTTTGTATCCGAGATGCCTTCGCTGGAATTTTCGGAAGAACCCGGATACTGCGGACTTGCACGCTTTCTTCGAGGACTTGGAGGTAATTTAATAATTAGATTCGTATTAATTTAAATTTCCTATTGTTATTTATTAATTAATATTCTTACAATTCTCGTGTTTGATGCAGGTATATGATATGAACAACTTAGAGGTCGAGCAGGATGAGATGGAACTAATGGGTTTCGAACCCACGCCCAACGGTGAGAAGGTGTTTATGTTAGAGAGAGATGCCAGTCGAGCTAGAGCTCTTATTCGTTAATTTTACATACACAAATCATTATAACCTTAACAATGGCAAACAACTAGCCAAAAACATGCAAATATCAATTCAAATTAAACAATAGTACCAATTCAAATTAAAAAATCACTTATAAACAACTATTAAACATACAAACCGTACGAATTCAAATATCCAAATAATAACAACCAAAAACTAATAATCATCCTCTAACTGAGGGCAATTAGAACTAGAATGATCAGTCATGCCACAATGACGACATCCTCGACTTCCTCTACTTCTTCTTCTCGATGTCTCACCTCCTGATCTACGTCTACTAAGTCTTGGTCGACCAGGCATTCTTATAGCTTTATTCGGCAATACTTGCACATTAGCCACATCGGCCGGTAGATCCCAAGTACTCCTATGAGGTACACGTGCAATCTGTACTCTATAGGTTGCTGCCCACGCTTCTCGGCTGTAGAATTTCGCAATAAATTGAGGTATCGGCAGTCCGACATTACTGAATAAAAAAAATATGATAAGAAACAGATTATGAAAAACTAAATTAAAATTCGCTATAAGGAAAATTAATACGTACTTTATCGCCGCGATCGCATGGGAACAAGGAATTATATCAAACTGAAACTCCATGTACTCACATGTCAATGCCTTCAGATCAATCGTAACCAGCCTACTACTTGTCACAACCTTGAATGTATTACCGTCCACACGATTTACCGTGTATGCACGAGATCTCTCAATCTGCACTTGCAACTTTCGTCTGACCTCTGCAGGAAATTCATGAAATTCTTGAGCTATTTTCTGACGCCTTCCATCAAACCATTCTTCCATAACAAGTCTCACTGCCTCCACGCATGAGCAGATAGGAAGTCGTCGAGCCCACAATAAAGTTTTGTTGAAGCTTTCGGCTGCATTAGAAGTTAGAAAGCTATACCTCCGGACAGGGCACATCGATCGAGCCCACTTGGCAGGCCCAACACTCATCAGATAGTCGTATGCATTAGGCTTTGCTACCTGTATTGCGCTCATTGCTCTATTGTATTCGTGTTGCTTGTATGTGTATGCGGCTTTCTGAAACAAACCAACAGTGGTCTTACCGAATCGTTTAATCTTGCCGCTAAGATGATAGTAGCACAAACAGTGTTTCGCTTCAGGAAACACGATGCCGACGGCATGCTCAATCGACACGTGTGCATCAGATACAATCACGGTGTTCGGCGTGCTACCAAAAGCGCTCTTGACTCTAGAAAGAAACCATAACCAAGACTCGTGATTCTCTATCGTCCCAATACCAAATGCCAATGGGAACACATGCTCGTTTGCATCCTTCGTTACTGCAACAAATAGGATGTCATTGTTCTTGCCCTTAAGATGAGTGTCATCCACGACTATCACAGGCCTCATGCACAAAGAAAACACGGCTCTACAAGCTCCAAGAGCGACAAATAAATGTCTAAATCTACCATCAGGGCCGACATCAAGATCAGATAGGGTACCTTGATTCATCACTTTAAGCATATGCAGATACCCAGGCAACAGCTGAAATGACTCATGATACTTGCCGTAAATCATCTCCAAAGCTTGATTCCTCCCCCTGAGCGCAACATCGTAACTCACATCCATGCCGAAACACCTCCTAAGCTCCTCCTGAATAGCCTTCGGTCTCATGATCTCATTTGCATTGCGCATCCTCTTTGCAAAATATGCACCTATCACCTTCGAGTGAACCTTTCTCGGAGCAATATTAGCTATGTCATCCACACATGTGTGATATGCGCAAAACTCGGACACGGCCCACATACCTCCATGACAATGAGCACGCAATATGAACGAGCAGTTAGAAGATGATTTGCAAACCCAGTGCAGTCGATATGTGTCTGATCTAATGACTCGGTACTCAGCTCGTCTCTCCAGGTTCCACATTCCAACAGCAATATTCAAGTCTTCCTTGTCGTTGTAGATCGACCCCTTAGCTAATTCTTCAAGTGTAGGGTTTTTCTCGACCAACACGTCACATGTCGATGTCAGAGCATTAGGAGGGATCATTGGAACCATCCAATTACTTAAACAACCTTCTGTGTTAGGATTGTACTCCACATCAACATCTACATCCGGATACATCATCTCAAGGACTCTTCTCATACCTCCTGCCTCGTGCATCCATGCTGCGAATTCGGCGAATGTAGCACTATTCAAAGCACTGAGTCGTTCTTCTTCGGAAACGGACGAAGAACGCTCAGAACTCCCTTCGGAAGCTACATAATCATCATCATCATCATCGTCATCGTCACCATCTTCATCTGGATATGTGTTCAGATCAGGAATTCCAGTTGGCTGGTGAAACCATTCGGAAGATGCCGCGACCCTTCTGATGTCGTCGAGATCATCCATCCAGTCAGTATTTCGCGATGTCCCGCCTACTTCATAAGACGACACAGCGAAATCGGCATACACTATAGGAGACGGGTGGTTCCTACACAAAACTTGGAGTTCTTGATCGGTGGTCATTCGAAATTTGATAAGCCGACCATTCCTCGATCTAGACAAATAGGAGATCTCGTATTGTGTGCCAAGTGAACTCCACATGTACTCAATGCAGCCTCTCAAACATGATATCGTGATGTTATTCATCGGGAGAGGTGCTATCCTATCCTCATCATCCGTGTACGTACACCCGACCCAAGTTCCCCCAGTTTTCACGGTCACGTACATGTATTCCTCCATCTGCATCGACATTTATAAGAAATTAGCAACTACAAAGATTGAAAGAGCAGTAAAACATGCTTTATCCACCGGTGGATGCTTGATTTCAACCGGTTGTCATTGATTAAGGTTTTAAACATGCTTTAAAAGCTGAAAAAACGACAACCGGTCGCTGGAGGTGAAAAACATTCAACAACCGGTGGCCAAGGACCACCGGTTGGTGGTACTTGTGCGACCGGTTGTGGTGTACAATAGGTAGAAACATGGTTTCCACCTATTGTACACCACAACCGGTGGTAAATGGCCAAATTTAGGCTACAATCGGTGGCCAAGGACCACCGGTTGGTGGTAGTTTAACCACCGGTTGTGGTGTAAAATAGGTGATGTTTCCACCTATTTTACACCACAACCAGTGGTAAAGGGCCAAAATTAGGCAACAACCGGTGGTCCTATGGCCACCGGTGGTTGCAATTTTGCCACCGGTTGTGCATTTTTACCGAATAAAATAGAGTTTAATGAGTGAATACCTGGTTTTTTGGCAAAAATCTCTTCAGATGGATGAGCTCGAGCTTGAAACCGAAAGTGTAATTGATATGCTAGAGAGAATATTTAATTTGGAGTTGGGAGAATTGTTGGTCAAACTACAATAATGATGTTATCATTTAAATTTTAACTAACACTTCTGAGGAAAACAAGACAATAATGAGATAATCTTTTCTTTTTTTTATAAAAAGTGGGTATTTTGTGCATGTGTCTTTATGTTTTGGTTATTTTATACATGAGCCATTTAAAAATTGGGTACTTTTACCCATTATCACATTTATTTACAACTCTTATGTTTGATTTTAATATTATACATCACAGATTTATCAGTTATCAAATCAAACTCAAATGATGTATCATTGTCTCTTGCATATTTAAAATTTTAAAAATAACAATATAAAAGTTTTACAAAGAATTTGATGTAAATCTAATAGTGAACGAAATTTCGTACAAAATTTAGTTCTTCCGCCGATTTTTTAATAAGTTTCGTACATTCTCTATTTCACAAAATAATGTGGGCACTTTTAAATTTTTCTGCTACAATAACCTAAATTTGTCTATAACTGTGTATTTTGTAGATCATAAATAAGTGTTTTCCTTGATAATAAATTTAAAATATTTATAAATAAAATTGCACCGGTCTTCCAGAAACTTGAGAAGCTTGACATTTTTTACAAAACAAATATTATCATTTGTTTTAAGTTTTGTCAAACAAATCTTGCACGCAAGATAGTCTCATTCACTTATTGCTCTAACCTCATATATTGTTCCATAAATCCAAAATGTATCATGTTGGGAAATATTTATAAGTGTTTTGATTCAAATTCCAAAACCTCCCCTGAAAGATGTAATAAGCTCAAAACTAGTCTTAGTCTTATTTTAGAACTCACCTGTTAAGTAGTTCAGTTTACAGGTACAAACTGAAGACACAAGACCAAAGACTGAAGTCAGTAATTGAAGTTCATCTTAGAACTCAGTTTATGTCCCAAAACTGAAGGACCATGTCGCTCTAATTATGGCCTGAAATTTTGAAATTGAAGCCAACTTGAAGCAAAGGTTCATTGCCACTGAAGTTCACTCTAAAGCTCTGCATGTGAAGTCATATCTGAAGATTCTCCACTGAGTTCCAAGCTACTCTATAGGAGTTACCACTTTGGGAAAAGATCTCAGTAGGTGAAACTGAATCTTGTTGCAGACACTAAAAATGACAAAAAGGATCACGACTCCAACAGGAAGAATTCAAATGGTACCATATCTCACAATGGATACATTCTATGTGAGACCTATATATATCCCGCTGATTCAAACGCTTCAAAACACCGGTTACTCTGCATTCAAACACACAGTCGCTATGTCGCTCTCAACTTTCACAGCTCTCAAGTTCAAGAACACTCAAGGCTGTCAGATTTATCTAAGTGTTCTTAAGTAGCAATTCTATTTGTAACCGAAGAGTGATCTGACATTTCTTGTACATCTAATCCTTAAGGATTGATCACTGTAAGACAATCTCCATTAACTTGGAAACCCTCGATTAACATCGAGAACTCATGGACGTAGGAGTTTTTATCTCTGAACCACGCAAACCAAACCTTCGTGTTCTCTCTATTTCATTCAGTATTTCTATATTTTATTATCATATTGCATACTGAATATTTATTAAAAGAAAAGTGAACTTAAGGCATTAAGTTTTTCTGAACAAACGAGTAAGATTTAAAACCACAACTTCCGCACGTACACTTAAGATATTAGTCCATCAGTCAAACACTAAGTGTAGACTGAAGGATTGCTATCTAAAGTATCAACTCTCATTGAAGCTACCTCCCTTCAATTCAAGAGCTCACTAAAGCTTTTAACTTAAAAAATAAAAAAATAGTGTTTTCCCCCCCCCCCCCCCCCCCCTACACTCAGTATACTCATTTCGGCACCAACATATCATCCTAAACGTAAAATTAAATATATCAAATAAAATCATATAATTTAATCATATTTAAAAATTTGTTGACAATTTCGAAATGAGTTTCAATTATGATGATCTTTCATTAATGAATTATGATGATCCTGTTGGGAATTCTTGACTTCATCTAATGATACGCAGCGGAAAATACAGTCAAGAATCGGATCTAGATTTACAATTGATCATGCAATTGAACCTATAAATACAATGGATAGAAAACTTACTGATTGCACGCTTCCGAGCACTCCTACATCCAGAATCCACCACTATGGTATCCACGTGTATTCCAGCCCGATGCAGGAACGATTCCCCGGTACAGAGGTTCGCAGAGAGAACGCTAGGAATTCTCTCTGGGAACTAACGGCAGTTCTATTTTTGTGTTTTGTATCTCAGACTTCTATGTGAATATGCGTGTCTTATTTCTTAAATAATACTGGCCATAAACCCTAGGTCCAATGGGCCCATATTCTGAAGTCTGCTTTAGTAATTAATAGCCCAACATTAATAACTAAAGCCCATATATCCAATATATCCTAATCTAGTCCACAAGATATTAAAATATCTTTCAATCTCCCACTTGGACTAGTATTAGATAACATGTCGTGCACTATGCTTGTACCCTTGGTCGGACCAAAATACACTTGAAAGTGTGACCCAATAGGCCCCCACTATCGACGATGATCTAATCAAAGCTTGCACAAAACTCCTAGACTGCGTTGTGCAGCGAACTCGATATATGGCGGACGTTTACGTGGATTCTGTAAACAACCTTTATATGTAGTTTGAGTAATATCCTTTCATTCGCGACACACTCGATTAAGCTTTGGATCTGCCATGTGTCTATCCAAATACCTTAATCATTTCTTCTCATCTTTATCATACGACCCATATGATCATATTCAATTACTCTAATTGAATATATCCTTGCATTGGCCAATGACTTCATGGTCGAATAATATAGAGAAACTGAGTGCTCTCTCGAAATTCCAATCGAGGAATGAATCCCAATCTTGGCTCATTTACCATTTTCAATTCATCTCATGATGCACCCAATCCAAGCCGTGTCTTGCCACTTGCAAGCATTGTCTTGGTCAAAGTACACCACTCAACAAAAAAAATGTGTAATGACCTCAAGTCAAAGGACTATTACATACTTCATACACTAATAAATTGTAGACACTAAAACAAACGATTTAATAGTCGGATATACCAATACTCTCCAAAGTATCCATGTGTCCATCACGGATATCAAATATCTCGTAGTTGTGAGAACCACTACGTTCTATAAGAACATGATGCAGACCACACGCCAACCTATAACATATCATCAATATCCCGTTCTTGATGATCATTGGTTGAGGTTATTTTAGAATTTACACTCTATCATTAATGTCTCACACCATTAATGACAGTGAAAATTCAAGGGAACAAATATGAGAATAATATCAAACATTCAAAATAATAAACTCCATAAATGCACAGAACCCATAAAAAATCAAATTTCATAAAATGTGATCAAGTAAATATGTCTTTACAATAGAATATTTCTTAAGACATATAAACTAAAACTCCCACTAAATCAAAGCCAACTACCAACATGTCTAACACCCAAGTCATCAAAATGTTTGTTGTGTTTCGCAATACACAACGGCTTGGTGAAAGGATCAGCTAAATTGCCGTCAGTGGGTACTCTTTCTAATTTAATACTGCCCATTTCTACTATCTCTCGAATCAAATGATATCTCCTTGGAACGTGCTTGTTCCTGTTCGTGGCTCTCGGTTCTTTCGCTTGAGCGACCGCACCAGTGTTGTCACAATACAACGGTATGGGGTTGCTTGCACTTGGAACAAGGTCCAATTCTTTGACAAACTCTGACAGGGCAACCGCCTCCTTGGCAGCTTCAGATGCAGTAATATACTCGGCTTCGGTAGTGGAATCGGCAGTCGTGCTCTGTTTGGAACTATTCCAACTCACTGCTCCACCATTGAGGATGAAAACGTATCCAGACTGAGACTTATAGTCATCATGGTCCGTTTGAAAGCTAGCATCAGTGTACCCGGTAACTGATAGCTCTGGCTGTCCACCATAGACTAAGAAGTAATCTTTAGTACGCCTGAGGTACTTAAGAATAGTCTTGACAGTTTTCCAATGCTCCTTACCGGGATTTTGCTGAAATCTGCCTGTCATGCTTAGTGCATAGGCCACATCGGGCCTAGTACTTATCATGGCATACATGATTGATCCTATAGCCGAAGCGTATGGAATCCTCTTCATGCGATTTTTCTCCTCATCATTAGAAGGACAATCCTTCTTAGACAGGATGATGCCATGTCCCATAGGCAGAAATCCTTTCTTGGAATTCTCCATTGAGAAGCGCCTAAGCAATTTATCTATATAAGTGGACTGTGATAATCCTAATAATCTATTGGGTCTATCCCGATAGATCTTTATCCCAAGGATATAAGAAGCATCACCTAAATCTTTCATCATGAATGATTTAGAAAGCCAATCTTTCACGGATTGCATCATGGATCGTTCGCTTCCCATGATCAAAATGTCATCAACATATATCACAAGGAAAACAACGCATCCATTTTGGCGTTTACTATAAACGCATGGATCCTCTTTGCTTCTAACAAAATCAAACGATTTGATTGCCTTATCAAAGCAAATGTTCCAACTCCTTGATGCTTGCTTAAGTCCATAAATGGACTTCTTTAGCTTGCATACTGCATTTGGCCTTTCATCGGATATAAAACCTTCGGGTTGTGTCATATAGACATCTCCTTCTAATTCTCCATTGAGAAAAGCGGTTTTCACATCCATCTGCCAAATGTCAAAATCATAGTATGCAGCTATAGCAAGTAAAATCCTAATAGACTTGATCTTGGCAACAGGCGAAAAGGTTTCATCATAGTCAATGCCCTCGCGTTGACTATAACTTTTTGCCACCAACCTAGCCTTGTAGGTTTGTACTTTACCGTCTGCATCTCGTTTCTTCTTAAAGATCCATTTGCAGGCAATGGGGCAAACCCCATCCGGTAACTCATCAAGGTCCCAGACCTGATTAAAGTACATCGAGTCCATTTCAGATTTTAAGGCTTCATGCCACATCACCGAGTCGGTGCCCGACACCGCTTCGGTATAAGTCTTAAGTTCGTCGTCATCCAACTCGACTTCATCATCTTGGTTCTGAACCATTAGATTTAGTCTTTCGGGTGCATAGCGATTTCTCTGAGACCTATTGAGTTGGTTTTGCGTTGTTCTAGGCTGCTCATTCTGAACGTGAGTAGGTTCCTCCGTATTGAGGATATTCTCAAGAATTTCACCATGATTTTCTTGAGGTGGGGATGCGTTAGAAATGATCTCCATCTCTACACGCGTCGGACTCATTTGACGCATCTCATTGTCTTGAGGTGACCCTCCAATAGTCATTTCCCCTCCCAATAGATCGTCAAATATTCCCACTGAATTCATGTCCACTCCATTGGACAATCCTTCGTCATGTATGTTACTCTGTGATTCTTGAATTTCTTCAAGGTCTATCTCACTGTGACCTTGTTCCTTAGAGATGTAAGAATCTTCAAGAAACGTCACATTCCTGGACACTATCACCTTGTGATCTCCAGGTGAGTAGAGTTCGTATCCTTTAGTTTCCTTAGGATATCCCACAAAATAACATTTCTCACTTTTAGTTTCCAACTTGTCAGTCATCATCTTTTTAACATACACAGGACAACCCCAGGTTCGTGCATGATAAAGACTTGGCCTCTTGCCACACCATAATTCATATGGTGTTTTGTCAACTGACTTAGAAGGAACCCTATTCAGAATATAAGCTGCTGTAAGTAAAGCATGACCCCAAAGGAATAAAGGGAGACTTGTGAAACTCATCATGGATCGAACCATATCCAATAAGGTTCGATTTCTCCTCTCGGACACTCCGTTCAGCTGTGGTGTTCCAGGAGGAGTCCAGTTTGACCGGATTCCATGTGATTTCAAGTAATCAAGAAACTCATGGCTCAAGTATTCCCCTCCTCGATCTAATCGAAGACATTTGATACTTTTCCCAAGTTGTTTCTCGACCTCTAACTTAAACTCCATAAATTTTTCAAAGGCCTCAGATTTGTGTCTCATAAGATACACGTATCCATACCTAGAAAAATCGTCAGTAAAAGTAATGAAGTACGAATATCCACCTCTTGCTTGAGTTGGAAATGGTCCACACACATCTGAGTGTATCAACTCTAGCAATTCTTCGGCACGTAACCCTTTCCCAAAAAAAGGTTTCTTAGTCATCTTACCTTTAAGACAAGATTCACAAGCACCGTATGACTCAAAGTCGAAAGGTGTGAGATAGTCTAACTTTCTCAATCTTGCGATTCTCTTCTCATTGATATGACCAAGTCTGCAATGCCAAAGATAAGTAGGATTACTCGCATTACTTATTTTAGGTCTTTTATTTTGTACATTGAGAATATTTCGTCCACATTCAAGAATATATAAACCATTCATAAGAGGCGCATTTCCATAAAGTGTCTCATTACGATAAAAGTTGCATCTACCGTTTCCAAAACGGAAGGAAAACCCCTCAATGTCTAACATAGGAATGGAAATAATATTCATCGAAATCGAAGGGACAAAATAGCAGTCATGCAGATCTAGTCTATATCCCGACGGTAGATCCAATCTATAGGTTCCCACGTGTTCAGCAGCAACTCTTGCTCCATTTCCCATGCGTAAGTCAACCTCCCCGGGTCTCACTTTCCTGCTATTACTTAGCCCCTCCACATTTTTACAAATATGCGAGCCACAGCCGGTATCCAATACCCAGGAATGTGAATTATTAATAGACATATTTATCTCAATGGTAAATATACCTGATCCATCAGCCAATGCACCTTGTACACTGAGCTTTAGACAGTCTCTCTTCCAGTGCCCACTCTCGTGACAGTGAAGACACTGATAATCCATGGTCTGCGCCTCCAACGCCAAACGCAATTTTCTTAACCAATCCGGAAAGTCTGACCCAGTCAACTTATCAGATTCAACCAAGCAATTAAACACAACAGAAGATATTTTATTTGAACGAAAATATAGAAAAGCAAATTAGAACAGAGTAATCAAAGATCACATTTGTATCACTAATCAAACAAGGGTTTAATTGTTTTGATTAGCTCCCACTAATTTTAACATATAATGCACCCCCAAATGCAAAATACGGATTTAGATCAGATATAAATCTTAGTGGTCCAAGATCCAAGTCAATAATATTGCAGCCTCTGCTTTGGCTGATGACCACAATATTATCACTCGGTAGGCCTCCAAGCCAATTGCATCCATAATTTGTAACAATCAAAGTCAATATTATTGCAGCCTCTGCTTTGGCTGATGACTGCAACAATATCACTTATTTAGATTGTTCAACAAATTTGCAACTCTTGGTTTATTGATCAAATCAATATGCGTCCACTAATCGTTCTGCTCGCTTTGGCGTGTCAAAATGATCAAGCAAGTCAACCCCATCACACGATGCTACCATGCACCTATGAGTGAGCCTCAGCCTCGTCGATTTGGGAGCAAGCACTTTGGTGCAAATACTCTTGGACGAAAAGGCCATGGATCTCAAACAATTATGATGGACGACGCATTTGTTTCAAAACTAGACTTGTATTATGTGG
This sequence comes from Leonotis leonurus, assembly GCA_026898415.1. NCBI lineage: Eukaryota > Viridiplantae > Streptophyta > Magnoliopsida > Lamiales > Lamiaceae > Leonotis > Leonotis leonurus. The sequence continues at coordinate 203,617 of JAPKLX010000358.1, read as the reverse complement.
GGAAAAATATGTGATACTAACTGTTCGATTTAATATCCAATATTAAATCCATAACAATTGCTGGGCGCCGCCTACCCAGGCATATAATGCGGACCACACATATTGGGCGCCGTCTACCCAAACATAATATCACGGACTACAAGTATTGGGTGCCGCCTACCCAAACATATAAAATGCGATCTCTAACTACTATAACAAAATACGAGCATAATATCAAATAACATGCTTATCACGGGGCAAATAAGGCTCAACATATTTTAATTAAAAGTGGATTTAATAATTTATATTAATTCCAAATTAATATAAATAATTAATTATTACTATTATTCAAAATAATAATAATAATAATAATTTTAATTTATTAATCCAATTAATAAATTGTTTATGTAATTAGATTTAAATTATTAATTCTAAATTAATAAATTTTCTAATTAACTAAAAGCTCAATTAAAGAGCTAATTAATTAATGAGAATATGCAACTTCTCGTCTGCCAAAATGCGAGTTTAATAATTTATATTAATTCCAAATTAATATAAATCAATTATTATTATTATTTCAAAAACAATAACAATAATAAACCACTAATTTATTAATCTAATTAATAAATACATGTAATTTGAATTATAATATCAATCTCTATGGGCTATGATTCCAGCCCATCCACACGGGCCTAGCCCAGAACACAAAACAGAAGGCATTAAGCCCAGTCCATAGGCCCAGCCCTAGTCGCCTTCTTCATTTTGAAGGTAGTAGATTCACGCTGCAACCTTCGCTGCTTCATCTGTCCGTCGCCGGAGCCGCCATCAACCTCGCTCCCTCCGAGCTTTCTCCCCTCTGTCATCTTCACGCTAGCGAAAGGATTCGGGCGCAAATCAAGAGCAATCGTGGAAGAATATCGCAGAAGTATCGAGGCGGTGACCAACGCGGGCGCCTTGCGCCTCGTCGTCGACCTCCCATCTTCGCCCGTGCCCAGCACCGGATTTCAAAGCAGGGAATTAACTCAGCAGCGGCTGCGATCGAAGTAGAGGCTGTCTCGCCTCTTCGGCTGTGAGAACCAGTCCTTCGACTCATGAGCGCGCTCCTAGCGTCCTGCTGGAGACCGAACACAACCCTTTTGCTCCGCCTCAGAGGCGAGCGATGGGTTCTGTAAGAGATGGCTGCAACCAGGCGACATTCACTCGTGCGAGCTGCACGTGCACCAAGTTGTTGTTCGCCGTTGTGTACGTCCAACGTACAAAAAGCAAATCGCAAACCAAGTTTGCTCCAGCCCCGCAATTGTTAACAATTGAATATGCAGGTTGCAATTCCAGTTTCATAAATGAATTTCCAAAATATTAATTTTGCAGATTAATTTCTAAAATTAATTCCAAAACTAATCACCAATTTAATTAGAACATAATCAATTATAATTCGAGCCCGATGCAGGAACGATTCCCCGGTACAGAAGTTCGCAGAGAGAACGCTAGGAATATGCGTGTCTTATTTCTTAAATAATATTGACCATAAACCCTAGGTCCAATGGGCCCATATTCTGAAGTCTGCTTTAGTAATTAATAGCCCAACATTAATAACTAAAGCCCATATATCCAATATATCATAATCTAGTCCACAAGATATTAAAATATCTTTCAGATCCTTCATTAATGTCATCTTCACTTGAGCGAGTATGGATAGATAATCGTAAGTTCAAATAAGTTTGTGCGTCCTAGTTGCATGTGGTATATACCTACATTACAAACAATATGTGAGTTATAGTAATAATAGTATAACTTATTATACTTATTTTTTCTTACTTTTCTTTATATGTAGTGTTAACTATTACTTCTCCTACAAAATAAATTGAGGTGAATTTATAATTTCTTTAACTACATTTTAGATATTGAAAATAAGAAAATAATTGTGCATGTTTTTTTACCTCTAAACTTACTTACACGACATAATTGTAGTACTATACAAATTGGATCATTCGATTTGCCACAAAGAAATTCGTTTAGCTTTTTCATGGTCATCCGAAAGTGTGCATGTTACTTTTTTACCTCTGCAAAAATAAGAAAAAACATTTAAAATATTTATAATTTATATTCAGATAATAATAACTTGATATATATATACACACATATATTTACTTGAGATCTTGATGATAACATCCATTAGTAAATTTAGCTTTTATGTACCACTCCATTTACATCTACAATAAATAGTTAATATAAGCAAAATATAGAATAACACAAATAACATACAGATAAACTAATAAGTTTATCAAATAATGTGTTGTTCTAAAAATCTTGAATTGCAGAAACATCTTCAAAGCTCTTCAAATTGAATCTTGATACAAAATATCTCATCCACCAATTTTGACAAACTTGTATGCTAGAAGATTAAAATCATTTACTCAAACAAAGTAGTTTTAAATTTCACATTATTATCAACTACTATAAAGTTCATGATTGAATACTTCTCATTTTTCTTTATTGCCGAGTTTTGCACACTTACACCAACTTGATTCCCTTATAAACGAAAATATAAGACCTTAAAGTTTTGCAATTGATATAATTGATATAAAATGGAAACAAAGTATTTTAAATGCAAACAAATAATTGATACATTGACGTTATGAAACACACACTTGTATGTAATGTTTGGTCTCGCTTGTTAAATCATAAAACATTATATTGATGAACCAACCTCAATTTCTGTAATGTCCCGCTCTTTCTGTTAGAATTTTCTCGTACTCAAATTTTCGGGTAAATTAAATTCAGTTCATTAATAGAAAATCGGGTAGCATATTGATAATATTAATACCTACATTGTAAATTGAACTTTGTTTCAATTTAAAATAGTTGTCATATAGTATTGACAATCTTTATCACTAATAATCCTAATTAGGTTTATTATTATTTTATTATTATTTTACTATTATTATTATTATTATTATTATTATTATTATTATAAATCATTAAGCTACTATTTCATTAACATTCACGACAACAGTATATATATGAAATGGGACTACAACATATAAGCTCTTTTGGGGATGTCACTGAATGATATGGAGAAGAAATAGGCGGCTGAGAAGAAAGGGAGCAGAGCTGCCACCCCACGCCACTTCCCTTCACTTCACCTCACTCAGAATTGTTCCATCCACCCCTAAGAGAAAACAACATGTATACATCTAGTGGTTAAAACCAAGACTCTCATTACTATTTATACAGAGTGAATTCCTTGCAATTTATTTACAACTTACTCAACTCATACCAAAGTGCTGCCAAATTGGAAATTCGGAGAGGAGCTGGGAGAAGAGAAGTAATAGCAGTTCTTAAGGTAAAGAGTTTTATGTCCATAACATTTACTCCTCTTAGATACATCTTTTATTACCATGTCATGAACATAGGCTTTACACTATAGAATGTTAGCAATGAATGTGAACTTAGCATGCCTTAGAGACTACACATCCCATTCGAAAATCACTCACAGATAACCTCAAACAACCTTCATACCATGCTCTTAAAACAGAAAATAAAATACAATTATGTTCTCAAAGCAAAAACATAGAGAATAAGAGAGAACTTAGCTGCTAAGAAGGTAGAACGCAGCCTTGAACCACTCCTATCCCAGCCGGGAGCTCCGAGCAGCTCCGAAACGGCTCCGAATCCTCTCGGACGAGGTCGGACAGCTTCGAGCGGCCTCGAGCAGACCCCGACAGACTCTGGACAATCACGGCAGACCGCGGACAGCTTCGATCAAGCTTCGAACGGTTCCGACAGGCCCCGAATCACTCCGAACAACCTCGAACCAACTCCGGATAGTCCAGACAACACCGGACAGCCTCAAATCACCTCGGACAGACCTCGAACAGCTCCGAACCGCTTCCGAATCACCCCGAGTGATCCCGGACAGCCCCGAACCGATCCCTAAAAGACCGAACTAATCCTGAATAGCTCAAATCGCCCTGAAACCAATCTACAATATGAACTCCTCACAAGATTCATGTAGTCCATAAAATAAGAGAAAAAAAAATGAAAAAAATGAAGAAAAGGAAATTTTAGAAAAAGAGATTTCTGTGAGGAAGAGAAGCCGGCGAGGCTGGAGGCAACGGCCTTGGGCTGCTCCGCCACGAATTGAAAACGAGTGAGAGGGTCAGTAACTAAGGAGATCAAAATTTACTAATTTAAAACTTAATAAATGTCCAAGAACACTTCTTAGGTCTAGAATTATCAAGAATCTAAGACATGCATACACAAATAAAGGAACTGGAGAGAGATTACCTTGAATTAGTGGCCGAATTTGCGACGCCGGAGAAGGGAGAGGACTGCTCTGCTTCTGGTCGCACGACGCCGGGAGGGAAACGTCGAGCGCCATGGGAGATGGAGAGCGCCTAGTGTTCGGATGCGTGACTACAGAGGCGACGAAGAAACAATAGCAGCGGTTGCTGCGCGAACAGAGAGCGGCAGAGCCGAGAGGGAAAAGAGAGAGAGAGCGGCGGAGCCTAGAGAAGAAAAAAAAGAGGAAGAAGCAGCGTGACGTGAGAAGAAGGAAGAAAGGAGAAGAAGGAGAAGAAAGGGAAAGGTAGAAGAAAGAGAAGGACGACGGCGCGATGGCGAGGCAGGCACGGCTGCAGAGGAGGCGCGACCGGAAGAGAGGATGGGAGAGAATCGGGAGGGAGAGAATAGAGGTGAAGGCGACGCAAAGGAAATTGGGGAAGAATGGGTTGGGTTTAGTCTAGGTTAAGGCATTAGAAAGGTCTAGAAGCTGGGCCCGGGTATTGGGCCGGGTCGGACTAAAATATTGGGCCGTAAATTAAACATTTACAAAACATATGGGCTGTAAATTTACAAAACATTTGGGCCGGATCAGACACAATTGCTGGGCCGAAACAAATTAGTTATGGACTGGATTGGGTATAATAGTTGGGCCTTTAATTTAATTCTAATTAGACTTAAGTAAATACGAATGGGCCGAAATTTATTATTGAATTGGGCTTATTCAATTATCAATTGGGCTAATTAAACATATATGAATGAGTCTAATTAAAATGTTGAAATGGGCTAATTTAAAGTCCTATAGAATTGTATTATAAGATTGGGCCACTTAATTAATCAAATGGGCTAACCCAATTCATATTATGGGCTAAATGAATTAGTTAAATAGAATATTAATAATTCTAGTAGATAGAATTTATTTAGTTGGACTAAGTCCAAGAATAAATGTTAGTAATTAATTTAGATAATTAATTTATAATTATTTAACTAGAATTTAATCTTAATAATTGATTTAATTATAAATCATACGTAAAAAAATATATTAACTAGGTTATTTTAACCTATAAGAGACTTATAGATATTTTGACTTAAGAATCAAAATATTCAATTAGAGATTTATTTATATTTCAATAATTATTACTTAGATGTAATAAATGAGATATAAAATTTTAGAAAACATAGTTGATTTGAGAAATCAATGTTTCTAGACAAGTTCGATATTTGAATAATAGTCGAGTAAAGATCCGTTAATAATTCTCCGTTATAATAAAGGATGATATTCCTTACACTTAAAAAATATTAAATGCACTAGAAGATTATATCTCACTTGAGATTTATTTAAAGGTTTCGACAAGAGGTCGGATCCGCACTCCGAGAACGAAGCCAACACAAATCGAGACTATTCAAGTAGGCTTTTTTACTCTATAAAATCTGTGTGCATGACTTTAGAATAAAGTTGATATTTTCAAAACACTGTCTTACCATAAATGTTTCGATTTATGTATAATGCCTATCTGTTTAATTATAATCGAATTCGGGTCCCAGTAGATCAGATATCTTACTCGGACTTGTGTACACAAAGGACCGCGAGTCATCTTAGCGGGTTGGCCGGTCCTGTGCCCGTGTGAGGTGGCCACCTCCTCGGCACATAGAATCTCGGATATGGCAGATTACAAAAAGAACTTAGGCTGCAGTCGAACATAGGATTTTCACAAGGAATGATTTTGGTGAACATAGGTGCTTTAGAGACAAAATCCCTATGTTTCACTTATAATGGCTTGACAATTATATTTGTATGAATGCGATTTCGGCACGTGTCTACTGAGTACTTTCGTACTCAGCCCTGCATGTATTTCTAAACGTGCAGGTTAAGAATCGATGAAGAAGGAGGTGCTACGCCGTGCTTTTGTCGATCTCTTAGCAGTTGACTCTTGGAGGTTTTACATGTCTTCATACATGTAAAACTTTCATCGATCCGAATAGTTCCGCTGCTAGTTTAGATCTCTATGTAATGGACTCAAGACTTCAATCTTCTTAATATTAGTGGTTATGTATGAGCTTATGATTCAAAGTATTCATATGTCGATTTCGTACAATGAATTCCTAGTTAAGTTATGAGAATGTTGTTCAATTCGTCTTGATTCCATTCCCCCATTCTATCCCCGTTTCTTAACTCCCTTCCCTAGTCACGGTTTCCCGGGTTCTACTATTCTTAGTAGAATGCGGTTGTGACAATTTCAAAGTAAATTAACTTTTTCCCAAGTGAATATCAATAATCAAGCCAAATAATGATGGTATTGTGGATGAATGTGGATTAGTGGTTTGTGGTGAAAGCTGGTGAAAGCTAATCTTTTAGGAAGTGTGCTTAATGCATTACATGATAATAATATTTCCTAAAAATAGAAATTGTGATAACATATTAAACTATTAATTAATTGATTGATTTTTTAATATGATACAACATTGATCACTTGTTATTTTAAATATCTGGTAATCAATCTCTATTGAAAATAGAAGTGTTGATAATGTACTAATCAATTAATTAATTACCTTTTTAATATGATGTACAACATTGATGATTTATTCATATAAATATCTTGTAATTAATATACTTGAATATTTAATATTTATTGAAACTGAAAATGATAGATAATATATTAAGAGTGCTATATGAAATATACCCACTTTCCTAACAAAAAATGAAAAATTGTCCATTTTATAAAAAAATATATAAAAAGTGTCAACTTTTAGTGTAAGTACCTAGAATATCCTTAGTCAAAGTTTAATTTGCCATTTTTTTTAGTTCATGTCAATGATTGATAATTGTTATGTTTTTTTTTTTGGAATTTAATATCAATTATTTATTTTCTTATTTTTTTTGGAATTAATATGACAATTGAAGTTGATATATCTAAAATACAATAATATGACATCTTTAAGAAATTATTTTTAAAAAAAAATAATATGGCATTCGAGAACCCGGTCGACAGGATTTATATATTTCTATGAACTTTGACGATAATATTTTACTGAGTTAACATGATAATAACACTTAGAACATATGCTCCAAAACCCACTGAAAACCTGATCGTGTTGTGCGAAACTCGAGGTTACACCGATCGGGTTTTCATTTTAAGATCAGATTTCAAAATTGGGTTTTCCTTTTTTTTGTATCTGGATAATTTTCTGATTACAAAAATATTTTTTATTGTTTATATGGACGATTGAAAGCATGTTAACGTAAGTTAATAATAGACAACAACAATAATAGACTTTTTGTTGTTTTGACCAAAATAATTAAAGATATTATAGATTTTTTGGATATTTTTCATATATTATTTACAAAGTAGGTATTTTTCATTTTAAATTATACAAGTGGACATTTTTCATAAATATCTCATATATTAATCTATCAATTTTTTTTAATATAATACAATATTATTAACTCGTTATTATAATATCTAATATATCAAAGTGAAAGAAAGAAAGACACTGTTTTTTTAAAAGAGTCAAATGTTAAAATAGTCCATTTTTAAAGAAAAGATTAAAAAAAACAACTATTTAAATAAAAATATATTACTCTTAAAAAAATATTTAGACTAATTTATCCTTATATTATAATTCTTTAATTTAATTTTCGTGCAACACATGAATCCCGCAAATTTAAATTCGCAGGATTCGTGTGTTGTAATGCAGAACATTCGAATCCCGTAGATTTGAATTCAGGTGATTCATATGTTTGTGTTATCCTTTCCATACACACATGAATTCCGTGAACTCGCTTTGCATGATTCGTGTGTGGTTCTATAAATTGTACTATCGCACGACCCTCACGAGTTCGAGTTCATGGAATTTATGTGTTTGGCAAAAAATAACATTTTCTCCGAAATAATTAAAGACTATATGCATTTTTTTTTTTTTATCAAAATGACTATTATTTTATCCCATTAACCCTTTTTTAAAAGAACCACTAAATTGTGAATGATTTTAAAATAACAAATATCACTATGCTAACTCAAATAAAAGTAATAAAAGTTGAAAAAAAATATTATCTTTTCAGTAGAAAAGACGCGAAAATATAAGTGTTATAAATTGTATTTTTGTATATTAATAGATGTGTATGTATCGGTGGTGAAATTAACAATCTCTCTTTCTCTCTTTTTTTCCTTCCATTTTCCCCCTTCCCTTTTTCTTGTTTTTTGTTGTTGTTGCAGCAGGCATGAAATGATGAAATGCACAATCAATTCAACTATTATCACTTATCCGACATCAATAATGGATGCACTACATGTAAATAAACCATTACTACCACAAGTAAAGCTGTGTGAACACAAACATCAAATTCAGAAAATGAAGCGCAGAAAAGTTATAAAAAAACAACATAATTAATAGTATAAGGAAAGCCAAAATATTTGATGAAGAAGATGTTCAAAGCAAAGCGTGAAGTGAAGCCCCCCATACTTACTTTTTCCTAACTTTATTTTTTTTTTATCTTACACATATTTTCAGGGTATGCAAATATCTTTTGAAAAATTGCAACATATTCTTTGCACAACACTAGTCACTTACTTACAAAACATTATTATTATTATTACTAGTATATCGTGCCCGTGCGATGCACGGAGAATTAATAGATAATCAACATCTTTTCAATCATAAAATGTAGTTGTGATATACAATTCATACATATTTAAAACATAATTTTTAGGATACGATAATCAGATTGTACTGAGTTATCTCATCGCGCTTAAGTCATTTTGGATTAGATTGGGTCAGCCTGAAAATCAATCATAACTTTACCTTCACAATCCATAAATGTCAATTTTCAAATCGTGCAAGTCTTTTTTGACGGTTCTAGACATGTATTTTAATAGATGTGTTGATTGTATTGTTAGTAGAATAAAAGTCTTATACTATTTATTAATTAAATATGTGTATCGTAAGTAGATTAAAAATTAATAATCTAAATTATGGTGAAAATTAAAACATACGTTGTTAATAATAGAATAATTAGTGCTAGGTAAAATAATGACATTTTAAAGAAATAAAAATAATATATATCGACAATATATTTAAAATAGTTGAGTATTTACCAAAATAAATCATATACTATATTTTTTATGCAATAATTAAGATAAATAAAGTGTATTAAAAAATAAAATGATATTAACAAATTTTGGATACATCTTGATTTATGGATGATAATTGAATTGTTTGTATTGTGTAAATAAAAATATCGTATATAAATTTTAATATATGTATAATAAATTTATATGGTAAAGTTTTTCAAATGATCGTAGTTTTTTCATATTAAATTTGTTTATTTCATATTATATATCAAATTAAAGCTCATGTCAAGATCTTTAATTTAAGATGCATATTGCATATGGTTACACAAACGAAATAGAAATATTTTATTAAAATAAAACGATAGAGGAAAGAAAAAAATAATTATATTTAAATATATTAAATATTATATTAATTTCAAAACAATAAATTATACTATTAATAAATTTATGTATAGTGAAACATTATAATTGGTGCAGGAGATTGCACGTTCTTTCAAAAATAACTGTTATATACATATAAGATTTGGCGCTAAAAGGTGGTTACTAAAACCTTGTTTTTATATATTAATAGATTATTATATTTAATAATTTAATATAAATTGAAAATCCTTAATTTATCGCCTCATTGATTTATTTAAGCAGAAGAATAGCACTCCATTCATCTAATTGACTATGTTATACTCCATATGTCTCGTCAAGGTTGATATATTTTATTATTAATTAAATATAAAATGCGTCTTATTTAGAGGGTGTTTGACTAAGTTTATAAGCTATTTAAAACAATTTATAAGTTGTTTAGGAGCTTATAATCTTCTTGATAGAGAGTTTATAAGTTGTAAAAATAAGATATTGGTCTTATAAGCTGTTCAAAAAATAAGTAGATCAATTCCAACTTATTTTTCCATGAACTTAATTATAAATTGTAACAAAATTACATAAATAATTCTACAATATTTTGTTACTACCATATTTACCCAAACCAATTCATATGAAGAGTTTAAAATGTCAAACACTTTATCATTTTATAAGTTCTTTAAAAGAACTTATAATCTCACTAGCTATTGCACCCGTGCTATGCACGGGGTTATTTATTTATAAATAATTTATGCATAAAGATACTTAAAGAAATCAAAAATATTGTAATCCGATTTTATTCGACGGTTTTAGAACCGTAATCGATAGTCATTTGATCTCAATCATGATTATGTTGAGGAAAATTCAGTTACAGTTTCAAAATTTGAAAACCGTGATCAACGATTTGAAACAATAATTTCGATTTATTTTACCTAATTCAAATTATTTCTTATTTTATAAAGGGTCACTTTTTATTAATTTATAATAGCACATTAAAATTAACAAATAGGATAATATGATATAATTATTTAAACATATGTGTATATAGATAAAAATTCATAATACATATATTTGAAGTCATTATTATTTGTAGTTAGATTTTGTTGTGAAATTCTAATTTTGTTATGTAATAATAAATATTTGACATAATTTTATGTAACAACGAATTAATAATTTGAAGTCAACTACAAAGTTGTCATTCAAAATTGATTTTCAATTTTAGTACAAATTCGTGTAATAGTTATTGTTTAAAAATTTATTTTAATATATTAAATTATATTAATCTTAAATATATTTTTGATCAAATTAGTTATCACAACATATACAACATCATTATATATTTTTCATATATCACAACTATATTAATAATTATATATTAATTAATTTTAATAATATATGTATTTTAATTTTATATGATATATGAATTAGTAAAATAAATTAATTTTTCATAATTAATATTTATATAAAAAATTACATAATAACAAAATATTAAATATCTAAAAGAGAAAAGAAAATAAAAACAAAAAATATAAGTATAAATATAAGTGATCCATATAGAAACATTTTATAAACGAAATTATATGTATGAGAATATGTATATATATGTATATATATATAATTATTTTTAATTTATTAACTTATATTATATATTAAATTTATTGTATTTTATAGTATCAAATTAATTCTCTTTTCAAGATCTTTAAAATTAGATGTATATTATAAATATTTTTGTGAAGTGAATAAAATAATTTTAGGAAGCAAAGGTTAGAGGAGAGAGAAAATAAAAGTAGTTATTTTTTAAATTTTAAAAATTATATAATTTAATATATTTAATATTTATATATTTTTTACCAATAACGTTAAAATTATCTACAAATAAAGTTAGTAAATTAATAAAGTTGAAATTATTTAATACAATATGTTTAATATTTATATATAACTTGTACCGTATAAATTAATAGAGCTCCTAAATGGAATGACTATTTGTGTTTCACTATACGTTTTACTATTAAATTTAACATTTAATTAATATTTATAATAATACATTAAAATTAATATTTTTTGAAAAAATATATTCATTCTGTCCCACTTATTTAAATTCATTTACTTTTGACAATGATATCAATATTTAGTTGTAATAGCTTTTGAAGAACATGATTTGTGCCTTAAAATTTACTAAAGAAATAAATGTATCTAAATAAGTGAGACAACTCAAAAAGAAAAATGTGTCTAAATAAGTGTAACGAAGTCAATATATGTTAGTTTTGAATTTATCAATTATACAAATTGATTATAATTATTAGTATTAAATATTTAAAACAATTATATACACTGGTCAAATAGAACAAATTTTTAGTACTAAATAGATTCAGTTTGTACATGTATATTATGAGTTGTTCAATATTCAACTTATCTTGATGCTCTAATGGTTCATTGTATAGGCTTTGTCATAAATATATTGAGATTGAATCTTAATCATGTTAATTTTTTAATAGTTATAGTATTATCTTTGTCATTAAAATTGGATTTAATTACAAAATCGCCACTCAAATTGATTTCAAATTGAATGTTTCTTGTTATATATATATATATAGATTTATCTAAATAAATTCTTAAAGTATGATATTTTATAAGCTCTTAATTTTTTTTTAAGTTCTTTAAAATAAATTTAGCCAAACACTCTCATAATAAGACAGAATAAATATTAATTTTATTTAAAATTTAATTATGAACAATAATACATGAAAAAAAAGAAAAATGAGACATTAAATAAAAAATTTAACCATTGAAAAAAAAAGGAAATACTAGACAAAACTACAAAAGTAAGTAAAGAAATTAGAGGAGAGGAGAGAGGAGCCTCGAGCACCTCCCATTCCTGTAACGGCAAAATTTTAATGAATAAAAAAATGTGATGACTATTGTTTTAAGGTGACAGTATTCTTACCTACTCAAAGGGCCCCATCAGTCCATCACAACCTATTTTGTCTTTTTATTTCTTGTCCTCCTTGCTTCACAATCACACTTTACATAAATATTCTACCCAATTTTATATAAACTTTACGTTTTCTATATAGAAAACGATCTTTTTGTACAACCGTCGTGATATGAATTCATCTATTCCAAACCACGAAACTAGTCTTTGATCATTGATAAGATTATATATATTCAATATAGAATATATATTCAATGATATATTATTGGATTGTTGAATATATTATATTATATATTATTGATATATTGAATATTGTACTGAAATAAAATTTGAATAATTTATTTGTTAATTTCTATTTTAGATATTTCAGTTAAATTTAGGGTTGTTTCTATTAGTCTATTAGTTTTCATTTAAATTTGTTTTTCGATGGAAAAGAAATTGTACGTGTCGAATGGATCAGAGAAGACAGGGTTCCCTTACAAACCATTCGAGCTAAAATAGATTATTGTTCCTATACAGTTCGCATTATCTATGGGGTCTTGGGTATCAAAATTTGAATTTTTATAGAGAAGGAAGAGGACTAAGAAAACTTCCATTGTTTTTTTCTTCTATTAGATTCCATCTACATATGAATTTTCATAAATAAGAAACTAATTAATAAAATTGTAAAACGAACAACAATTTATAAAAGGATACTCAAATAAAAGGAACAACAATTTATAAGTTTGTCCCACGTTGACGTTTTAACAAACTTCATCAAAAGAATGTCACCATAAAATAACTACATTGTAATCTTATCTTTAACTAGAATCACTATTTCATGAATTGGTTTGTTAACTCAAGCCATGTATTGAAAAAGTTAAAATTTATTTTTATTAATTTATAAAATCCCTAAAATAAAAAACAAAACCGACGGTTTTAACCAGTTAGAACCGCCGGTCGTTAGGCTCGGCCCGGAACCGGCATCCATCTCTGCTGAGCTGGTTGCGGTTCATCATTTGTGAATTGTGAACTGACGGTTTGAGGCCCAAAACCGCCGGTTTGAGGCCCGTGGGCATTTCTAACTTTTACCATGCATCACTCATCTCATGTCTTTTATTTTTAAAATTAATTATTCTTACTACACAGATCAAATAAAGTTACTATTAATCGTACTTTTCATTTTCATTTATAACAATTCAAAACACATAATAAATTAAAACTATACGGTTACACATGTGGCTATATAAATGTACATCAAGGCAACTTTTTTATAAGAAAATTATTACATTTCTATTCACAAGTTCAGTGTTTAGGATATGGTTTAAATTTTTATTTTTTATAATTTATATTTCCTTTTATTTATATGGCTAGTTTAGCTAGTTATATTATATATTTGGTCAAATAGCAATACTTAATAAGTTAATTATCTCCAGCTGGAGGAGCTCATTAACAAATGATTATTAATTTGAATAGTAATTATCACATTACTTAGATATTGCAAAACACGTACAAATAATTTGGTACACACTAGCTCTTTTACACGTAATTATTTATATCTTGAATTAGGAAGTGTCGGTGAAATGATGTTTTTTATAGTACTCACTCCGTTCCACTAAAAATGACAACGTTTAACTAAATTTGCGCGAGTGATAAAAGGTGACCATTTTTAATGGAGTGTTTATTTATTATTTGTGGTTTGAAAAGTTAAAATATAATCTTTTTTAGTGAGATAAGTTAAATTAGATGATAATTGGTTTTATGTCAAAACAAGAAAACAACGAGAATCATTGTAGTTTCTAACATGCCTGTTTATCTACCATTATTTTAGTGGCATTTCATCACATAAGGAAAATAGGAAATTCTCCTCATTATTCACAGTAATAAAGTCAAAATGGTATAATGATAGAGGTAAAAATTTAGGATCGGAATTTTGAGATTTTCCGAATTCAATTCAAGTTTCGACGAGGTTCGGGATCTAAATCAAAATTAGAATTTGACATTTGAAAATTTTCGGAATTCTCAATTTTTTGAAATTAATTTAAATTTAAATTATAAAATATAAATTACATTTAAAATAAAAATAAAAATAAATTAAATTTCAATTATAATTATAATTTTATAAATTTGGGTGGATTTTAAACATGACCCAGATAATGATCAGACTAACACCAATTTTAATGTAAATTCAAAGACATTTTTGTACTTTAAATTTGTGGGACAATTGTCAAAGTATGCTTGCTAGCTAGTAGTACATGATAACTATGGAATATTGTCTTAACATCTCTTTAATGACACAATAGAAGCAATAAAAATTTGCTGAAAGAGATAAAAGTTCACAAACATCCACTAATGGAAACAGAAGAGAGTTAAAAATTGCCAATAAATTCTTCTGCACCAAACAAAGAATCAGAGGAAATAGACTTATGCATGACATGAGGCATTCATTAACTTCAAAGAGCTACTTACTGTTCACACACACTCCTTGCAGCTGACTTTTGCAGTCTAAACTATTCATTATTGCAAATTATAAACAAATAGAAAAGCTCATTATGCATGTGACAAAAGTGGGTTGTTATATGATTCATTTCTCCCTTTCTCTTTTCTCCTGAATAAAAGAACAAAAGTGAGTTTCTAGCTAGCTGCTTATTTTACAGGATCCATTCAGAGCTGACCCTTTTCTTGATGAAGTGACTCTCTCTGTGTCTGCAAATATTCTCTCTCCTTCAGAGAGAGAAGTCTCAAGAAACTTGTCTCTCCATCACCAAGAGAGAGAGAAAGGGTTAGTTTCAAGAACTCACACTTTTCATACTCTGCATGAATGAATTCATACCACATTTTGTGGTTCTCTGATTCTCGAGTAATTTTGTTATCTGGTTTGTCTTTGTTTTATTGTTTTACAAGTTCACGATTTCAATTCTTTTTTTCTTACATTGTGACTTTCTTTGCTGTCAAGGTTGTCCGATGCTGACATTTACAACTTTGCCATTTCTTGTTCTACACTAATCTTATTTGGCCAACAGAAATTTGCCTTTTTCTTGAAATGTTTGAGTAATTTGACTACTTCTGAAAAATTACGCATAAGTTACTGCACATTTTGTTAAATCTTGGAAGTCTAGAGAATGGTTGATTTAATTCTTGGTTACTCCTTTAAAGCCCCTCACTTTTTCTGTATTTTAGTCACTTTTTAATATATAAAACTGTAATTTATTCATTTCATAGGAAAGATTTCCTTGAATCAACTTATTCCTTGCTTGAGCATAGCGTGCATTTCACAAACATATACTTTTCTTGCAAGATGATTGGTTTGGATATATATATATATAAAGGAATCTTGACTCTTTCCTTTAGGACAAAAGGCTATTGCCAAATATCACTATTTGTAACAAATTTACCAAAAATGATCAAGATAATGTGTTTCAAATTTAGTGAATATTGATTTACTTAAGAGTATGCAGAAGCTGATCAATAGTATATATACATCATGTTTAGCCAGTGATTAGTTTTGCTCGAAGAAAATGGACGAGCACAGGCCAAGTGTCGAGCCTGCGGCGACAGGGACCTCATCGAGGGAGAATGGAGGCTCCCGGAGAGAAGATTTAGACGGTGTAGGGCCGAATAATGTGAAGTGCTCGGCACGAAAGAAGAAGTCTCTAAGAGCTCGTTATGCATATGGTGTCATATTTCTTTTAACGAATATCATAGCTTGGCTCTTTAGAGATTATGGGGAAAAGATTTTACCTATGCTGCCTTGTGAGTTTTCATTTCTTTCATGCTCCAAATTGATTGCTTTCCTCTTAAAATGATTAGTACATATAAGCATAGACAGAGAGATCATTTATCTTTTGAATATGTAAGAAACTTTGTTTGTGTCTTATCTAGTTAAAGTAATGTAATTATATCTGTGGCCTATTGAATTTACACTTGGTTTTCAATCTGAATGTATATTCAGATTCCAGAGCTTGTGGGGCGCAAGAGCACGAATGTTATCATACGATGGGAGTGCTTCGTGTCAGTTTAGGATGCTTTGTATCCTTATATGATCATTGAGAGAGACTAAAATGCCTTCCTTAGTCAATCTGAAAATCTTCTGAAAAATCAATTGTGTTCATACAAAAAGGACAAGTACAGATCTTCCTTGACATATATACTATGTAGATATTCTTCTTTTTAATGTTTGTGACAACAATCAACACTAGCAAACTGTATCAAGTACGCAATGCGTGGCACTCTGGATGGTGGGGTTTGAAGTCCGTTCTTCTGCTTATCTCCTTCGTCATTCCCTTCTTCATCCCCTCCGATTATATTCAACTATACGGTGTGTTAACTTAACAGTGAAAAACTTACTGCTCTTTTCAAATCAACATTGTGAAAGAAAGCAGAGTTGAAATAAAATATAGTCATATAGATATTTCTTTCATTTAAGAAGCTTGTGTTGCCTATTTTGCAGGTGAACTTTCTCGTGTCGGTGCAGGGTAATATTCCTACCATTTCAACCTTTGGATATGAAAGTTCATGCATACTTCAATTTTTATGACACATATTTAGTGAAATCTCTTTCAAGTGTTAAAATCAAACCAATGCAGATTAGTCTTGATAATCATTCAACATTTAACTATGCAGGATTTTCTTGATTCTTCAGCTCATTAGTGTGATTGAGTTTATCACATGGTGGAATAACTATTGGATGTCCGACGACAAAAAGAAATCTAGGTACAATATATACATATATATTTTCTTAAACCTAACTAGTTTCTGATTGATTTAACTTAGCAGTATCTAATCTTTCAAATGATGGAGCAAGAAAAATCAGTAAACTTCAACTCAAGCATTATGTCTGTCATATATGCTTTTTCTTGATTAAACCGTCTTTTCTTCAACACAACGATAATCCATATAGCTTCTCATCTTCCCATTATGACACATGTTCTTTGTTTACAATCTGCAGCAGTTGTTCCATAGGGCTATTCATGTCAACAGTATTTTACATTGCTTCCGTGTGTGGAATCGGGGTGATGTACGTGCTTTATGCCTCCAAGATATCGTGCACTCTCAACATATTCTTCATTACATGGACTGGAGTTCTCCTTATAGTGATGATGGTTATCTCATTGCACTCTAAGGTAATGACCACTTTGCACTCTACACATTATGAAATGATAATACGTATATGGATATATGTGCATACATCGACCCTGTTATGTTAGGCACCGAAAAATAGAACTCAAACGGAGTACCGTTTGCCCTAGCCGTCAAGGCTCCCAAACTTTTATTTAATCTTTGATAAGAGAATTACATGCCCTAATCACCCCTTAAATAGAAGATAACCCTAATTAAATCTAGATTGGGCTATGATAGCTCATTATTATTTCTAGGCCCAAACCAAATAAAATAAACAACTAAACAACAACTAAGATAATTAAAATTAACTAACAAGCCCACGGACGTGAACTTATTCCCGACTCGCCTACGGTCTTGCTCTCTATCATGTTAATTCTATAGTGATGATGGATATACGACTTGTTGTTGTGATTAAGACAGGTGAACCGAGGGCTGCTGTCTTCAGGGATTATGGCTTCATACATTGTTTTCCTGTGCTGGACAGCAATCAGAAGGTAAGGAAACTTTATGAAAATTTTCGATCGAGCTAGAAACGAAAAAATTTGTCAATATATACATCCATTTTGTGAAATTTGAATGCAGTGAACCAGGTAGTGAAAAATGCAGCCATGAAGAAGAAAGTAGACATAGTGGTTGGCCTACTATAGTTGTAATATCTCACACTCTTATCTCATCCACCTTTTTTCATTTTCTACTTTAATTATTCATATCTACACTAGTTACAAAGTGATCTAAGTGAAGCAAGCAATTCACTCTGATTTGCTTGTAGTTTTCCACTTTTGACATTGTGATGTTTCTTGCAGGGATTTGTCATTGCTCTATGTGCAATTGTAATCGCGACGTTTTCAACGGGGATTGATTCACAATCGTTTCAGGTACATAATAACACATGCAAGAAGAAGAACCAAAATGATCTTTCTTTAGTTACTTGCTTAGTTTAGGTCCCAATGGGAATGCTAAGACAAACATAATGTGGTGTTGATGTTGCAGTTCCGTAAGGATGAAGCAGAGGAGCACGAAGAAGATATTCCATACGGATACGGATTCTTCCACCTCGTGTTTTCATTGGGAGCGATGTATTTCGCTATGCTATTCATCAGCTGGAATTTAGGGAGCTTGACAAGAAAGTAAGTGGACTGGACTAATGCTTAATTGTATATGAAACTGCTGCTGGATTTAGGTACTTAATTAGTTAATTTGAAACACAGATGGAGTATAGATGTGGGGTGGGCAAGTACATGGGTGAAGATTGTTAATGAGTGGTTTGCAGCCACAATATACAGTATGTAGCTTCTTGCTCTTATCTCTCATGCATAACAATAACATTTCAGTTTTCTTATCTTTATTGAGCTTACAAGTTAATTATAAGTATTGTGGTTTGGGCAGTGTGGAAGCTCATATTTCCAACCTTGAAGCAAAGCAAAGTAATGAACCATGAAGAAGAAGAAGAAGAAGATGAGATAACAGAGCAAGTGTAGATAAATAAGCCTCTGCTGCACCATGAGTTTTGTGTCTCTCATTCACTCATCAATGCAATGTTGTAATTCTTTCTCTTTATTTTTGAGTTGCATATATGTTATAACGTTAATCATAATATTCAAATATATATATGAACACACACACATAAGTTACAACTACACACTGTTTTCTCAATCTTTACTTTTCTATATAATATGAATGGAATGGTGAGTCTTTATCTTCATAATTTAGATGAAGATATTCTTAAATAGTTTTGCTCCACTTCCGCGACCGATATTTGTTAATACGGTTATGAAGAATGTGATAATGTCCCCATGTCACGTATCGCCACATAAGTTATTAGTTACTGTAATTTTTATTTTTTATTAAATAAATATTAAATTATATCATAGTCGGAAAGTAATAATTAATACTCTTTTCGTCCATAAAGAGTGTATTATTATTGCCTAAACAGGCCGTCTACAAAGAGTGTATCATTTCATTTTTAGTAAATTGTCCAAACGTATCTCCATACACTGTAAATCAAATCACATATCACTTTTTAATGGATCTCCTTTCTCCACCAAAACAACAAATCATAATTTTCTTAAAACATGTGTTGGTCTCAGGAACGAGTATACTGAGTGTATGGGGAGGGGATACACCAGTTAAAACTTTTTAGATTAAAGAACTTTCGCTTCTCAAATTTGAAGGGAGGTAGTTTCAGTAAAGAGTGGTAACTTTAGATAGCAATTCTTCAGTCTACATTTAGTGTTTGACTGATGGACTAATATTTTAAGTATAGCAGTGCGGAAGTGGTGGTTTGAAAGCTTACTCGTTTATCAGAAAAACTTAATGTTAATGTTCAAGTTTGCACTTAATCAGTATTCAGTGTGTGTGATAAAACGTTAGAAAATAAATACTAAAAATAAATAGAGAAGACACAAGAATTGGTTTGCGTGGTTCGGAGATGAAAACTTCTACGTCCATGTGTCTCGATGTGAGTCAAGGGTTTCCAACAAAGTGAAGAGGTGTCTTATAATAATCAACCTTGAAGGTTATATAAACAATGGTGTCTGATCACTTCTAGCTATGAACTAAATCTAAGCTAGATCAATTCTTCGGTTACAGTGAATATCGCTATTAAAGAACACACTATGGAATAACAGTGAGCTTGAGTGTTCTAAAACTGAAAGCTTGCGTGAAGAAGAAAACTTGAGAGCGATAGAGAGTTTGATCGTATGAAAGCTTGGTAACCGGTGTTTGAAGCGTTTGAGGCATCGGGGTATTTATAGGACACTCTCAAGAATATATCCGTTGTGAGAGATAGCTTCATCCGTAGCATTTGAAATTCTTCCCGTTAGAGTCGTCGTCCTTTTTACCATTTTTGGTGTCTGCAGCAAGATTTTGCTTCACCTACTGAGATCTTTTCCAAAAGTGGTAATGCCTATAGAGATAGCATGTTACTCAGTGGCGAGCTTGACTTCAGTGGATACTTCAGTGCAGAGCTTCAGTCATCGTTATCTTCATGCTTCAAATAACTTTAACTTCAAAACTTCAGGACACAACTTCAGTGACTGAGTTATAGACATTCAGTACTGGTCTTGAAACTTCAGTCTCTTCACGTTGTGTGTACTTGTAAACTGAACTTCTTAACAAGTGAGTTCTAAAATAAGACTAAGAACTAGATTTCAGTTTTGGACTTAATACATCTTTTTTCAAGAGAGATTTTTGAAACTGAATCAAAACTTTTATAAATATTTCCCAACAACATGTGCTCACTCCCCACGATACACTTATTATAGATAGAAGGAGTACATTTTTATTAAAAATATAGTATTATTTATGTGCATGAGATGTCATATTATTCCTGATGTATTAACCATACTCTTCCTGGACATATGATCATTTTTATAATTTTCTAATTCTTTTCTTTTAGCTCACGTATCGCTATTATTTCCAAGGATATGTTAATAGTTTTCTTTCTTTTGAAAGGAAAATATTATCTTAATTAGTTTTTATCGAATATAAACTAAATCACACGATTGCATTGTGACTATTTGTATACTTAATGTAAATAAGTATCATTTTGTGATGTGAAACTAGGAACAATTACACGAGTACTAAAAATTGAGAAAAAAATGAGAAAAGAGTCGCCGCTGGTTGAAATTGAAATGATATAATTTTTGATTTCAGATTCAGAATTTTTATTAAAATCTTTTTTTTTCCGGAAGCAGAACAATGAGATGAACAAAATTTATCACTTAGTTGTAAGATATGGACTCTAAAGCCCAAATTTAGTCGTTTTATCCGACTCGTTTGACTACTTTTTTATTATTTTTAATTAGTTAAATTATTTTATTTAAATTTTGATATGTTTCATAATCAAGATATGTTAGAAATGGATGAAATCATATGTCACACGTTTATGTCCCACAATTAAATTTATCAATTTAATTAATATTTTTTAAATATAAAAAGATTATTATGATACAATGAATTATAATTAACAAGTATTTAAAATTTTTTTTATGAAAAACTATATATCCTATTTTTGAATTTATAAACCATAAAAATTAATTAAAATGATATTAAATGTTAAAAAATAATTATACCTATTTGGATGCGATGAACCCTAATATTATGTATAAAATTAAATTAAAACATATAAAATTAAAATTAAATTAAATTTTAGGTGTGATATATGTAGTGTGTGACACAAATATGAGTCATATGATCCCAATCCATCTAGACATTTCTTATCCTCATCAGGATACATTTATATATTTCGTTATCGCAGTAAAAAAAAGGATTAGATATTTCATTTCTTATTAAAATTAGTACTCTCTCTGTCCCATTTTAATTGTCTTGTTTTATTATAATAATACACTCAGTTGAATATAAAACATGATAACTAAAATAGAACGGATAGAGTATTTATTTATATCCATAAATACTAAATTCGATGTGTTCCACGAGATATTTAATATTTTCTCAGTAATATTGTATTTTTTATTTCCGAGCGGAAAATATTTATTTTCTACAATAATTATTGTGTCAATTTGCATCCCAAGTTTTCCCTGAAAAAGAGCTGTTAATTTTGTCATATAGAATATCCTTAACAATTTGGACATCTAAAATAAAGGATATTACCCACAGTTTTAATTGGCTTTTATTTTCAAAAAATCTTTGATATATTAAAGTTAAATTAAAAAACCAAACACATAATTTTCTTTTATTTTATTAAGATAGTCAAGTCTTCTTGCAAAATGATATCCATTGATCATCATAATTAAATAATGATGGGATAGGAGGACCTTTCTCATTCTTTACATCTAAATTAGTCCTTTTTCTTATCCAATTTGTCAAAATTTTATTTTGTAGAAGAAGCTTTGTTGGACCCCACCACTATCAAAGTTGTTGAAAAAGATGCGAGAATTATTAGTAGAAAAAATTTACTTAGAGATTTTAGTATAATTAAATTACTCCATTGTTTTTAAAATAAATATATAGTGTATATTAGGCAACACAAACATAAAGTAGATTAAGAGAGAAAAACAACCAAAGGGAAAGTGCATCATTTCCTCTTTTAAAATATATTTTGTTTTGTTTTTTATACATGAATGATTGGATAACATTGTTGTATTTTAAAACCAATATAATTTGGTTACTAATTTGAGGATTACAATCTTGATAGCACTATTAACATACCAAAATCCCATAGCATAAATACTATAATTATTTTCTTGATTCCAACTTTAATTCGAAAATTTCTTAAATCATGATATCATTAACATGACTTTGATCCTCATTAAATACCCCGTTTAATTGATGAATTATCATTTTTTTCACAACATGAACTTATAAATAAACCAGCTCAATATCACATTTCAATGTATGAGCAAAAATATACACACGCATGCTCAATCAATTCTCACCCAAATATTTCAGTTTCACCAAAGTATTCTTTTAAATCATATTTTTCTATTGACATGCCCTATTCCAACTTGTTATTAATGATGGTTACAATGGGCCTCTTTGGCGCCGCCGTGGCTGCGAATCACGAGATCGGTGGCGCCGCTGGCTGGACCGCCGCCGGTAATGTTGATTATACAAACTGGGCTTCTACCAATCATTTTCATGTTGGCGATCAATTAGGTCCAATTCTATTCTCCATCTAATATTTGTTGATTAAATTAATCTAAGTAGCTAGACTAATTTTCATTTGATTAAATGAAAGTTAGAGGTGTTTTCTTTTAGATTGACAAAAACAAAGTTAAATGTAATTATTCTCTCATGAAATAACAAAAAGGTCATTTATATGCCTCAACTTGAATCATTATATTAGAAAATCAACTAGTGACCTATAATATTAAAAATATATACTGTGGTTACAGATTTCAAATACAATCACCAATTCCACAACGTGATGGAAGTGAGTCGGAAAGATTACGAGTCATGCAACTCGAGCTCGCCGATTCTTGCGTACACAACGGGTCACGACTCGGTGGAGCTCACGTCGACTGGTAACCATTACTTCCTCTGCGGAACTCCCGGCCATTGCGACGCCGGACAAAAGGTCGCCGTCTTTGTCGACTGCAAGGACGATGACGACCACACCGGCGAATCTCCAGCGGACCACCGCAGCAGTTCACCTTCATTATTAGTCAACAATGTTCTTAATCTTTTCTTCCAACTACTGCTTTTCTTGTACTGTGTTTGCCATGCCTTTGTATAATTAATACATGTTAGATCTGTCTTATTTATTTATATTTTCAGAAAATTAGTTCAAGATTTTAAACAAATCATCAAAGCTACTTACAGAATTGTAAAATGATATACCAAACGATTCGCACTCACATAATTTGTTGCTGAGAAAGGTTGATTTTGTTCACTTTTTTTTTATTAGCATATTTTATCCCAATATATATGTAGGGGTATATAGATGAAATAGAAAGCAATTTTGGACATTAATTTTCGATAGACGGTTGCGATTGAATGAATTTTGAATGATTTAATTATATTATAATATTTCATAATTAAGAAAATAAGGGTGTATTCGAAGAAGCAAAATATAAAATAGTCAAAGAAAATACTAAGATACAAATTCTAGCTCCTACCAACCTACTATATAAATTATAATCATTTCTCTCTCTTTTTACATAATTACCATTCTTTATCATCATCATTTACGATTATTTAATTTCTTGTCATTATTCTCTTCTCCTACCTAGAAATAACAATGAGTTGAGTTGGACTGAATTTCCTTATACTCAAGTCCGGCCCGTGATTTTACTAATAGGACCGAGCCCGACCCGTGGCACGATTTAGATTGGACTTCAAGCCCAAGACCAGGCCCACATGGGTCGGGCGGTCTTTGACCGGACCCCCAAATTTTTATTTTTTCAATTTTAAAATTTTAAATTATATATAATTAATTTTTTAATATCATATTTATATAATTTAATATTCATTATATTTTACTGTGTATGAATCGTATGATTGGTAGATAATCACGCCATTCATATAGGAACTCTCTAATTCATACTATCTCTATCCAAATAAGAATGACATAATTTAAATTCAAATGAATGTAATATATTGTTACAAGCTTATTAGAACGGATGAAGTACTATATTAGTATGATAAATATGATTCATATGTTGTATACACGAATCATACTCCAACTATTTAAGTAAAAAAGTATTTGTGATAATTTACACAAAAATAACTATAATTTGTATAGTGTTGTTATGTTGGTAACTAATATATGTCTTTCACTATCTTATTTGACTATTATTTATAATCGAACTCATAATCGTACATATGCATTGACCGAAAATTAATGTATGCATAACTTTCGGTAACCATAATATTTAATTCCCACATTCATTCATTCATACTTCATAATTAGAGAAGAGACTAGAACTGTTAAAAATCAATGGAGCTTGCATTTAGTTATTTGGTTAAATTATGTTATGTTATTCTATTTCACATTTAGTTATTTGGTTAAATTATATTATGTTATTCTATTTCATTTATTGTTATATCGATTTAGTTTAAGACTTGATTTATGTAGTTTGATAGAACCGAATAATATATAACTATACGCTACTAGCAAAATGTATGTTTGCATTCAATTATTTAAGTGGATTATTGTTTATATAAATCAAAATTGTAATAGTAACTTTTTTTTTTTTCCTGATTATTTGCATCGTATATGTCAAATTTGTATGTTTTTATCTATTTTATGCTTAGGAGTTTATTCAGTTAAAATTGTAAATATTAACTTAATTTTAACTCTTATCGTTCACCAAAATAATTTACGTTCTAACTCGATTTTTTTTGTTGAGTTTATTAGAAATGTGTAGTGAGTGAAGTTTATGTCTAATTTAATATATTCTTTTAAATTTGGGTGTGTAGTTAGTGAAGTTTGAGTCCTACTTAATATTGCTTTAAATTGAGTTGTATGTAGTAAGTATGGTGGGTCCACTTGCTATAAATGGGTTTCAAATGTAAACTATTTTCGTGACAAAACGTAAACTATTTTCATGTATGGAGAGGGTATTAGTTGATATAATTAGTATAAATACTTCATCACTTGCATGAATTTCAATTACATGGTGAATCAATCTTCATTTTTAACATGGTATCAAAGCGTAAATCCGCAACGTCAGATCTCCTTTGTCTTATGGGGGAGAAATCTCAATGCCGTCGTGGTTTGTGCTCATATCCGATCAGTTTTGGTTTTTCGATCAGTTTGTATCCAGTTGAGTCCACCATACATCATTTGTATTGAAGGAAGAGTTGAGATTAAATCAATTCAACATGTTTTTTCAAAAAATTTAATTTTTAACTTTTTTAATTCATAAATAGTGAAAAATAAAGTTGATGTGACTTAATCTAACCCCTTGCTTCAATGCATGTAATGTATGATGAAATTTTTCCATTTGTATCCTCCTTTTCTCCCACCGATTATTTTTAGTTTATCTTTCATATCTCTTCAATTAAAATTCAATTTTCGGTTTTTAACAATTAAATCTCTATTTCTTGCCGATTCAATCACCTTGGTGTTTATTCCTCTTTGATCCTTTGGTTTCAAATGAGATTTTTTTTCAAATATAAGATCTATAAAATCTAGATCTACTTTCTATCTCTTCAATTAAAATAAGATGTTGCAGATTATTATCGATTTTCTCTCTCTTATTTCTGATGAAATTTAGAGTTTGTCTTCTCAATCTGTCTCGGTGTAAATCGGTTGTTTTGACTCACCAATAAAAATCAGTTGATCTCTATTTTTTCTTGCCAGAAATTGACCATTTCATCTCTACGTCATAGTATGTGTTTTGTCTTCTAAGATCGTTGTTGATCTTTGTATAGTATGTTCTTTTTCATTTGAAATCATGAGTTACGATTTGTTTCTTTGATTTTGTCTTCTAAATTTGTAAAATTTTTGATGGCAAATTGCAATTAGTTTCATTTCTCTATCAGGTTTGCTATCATTTTTCACATAATCAGGTTTGCGATCAGTTTCACACCATCATTTTTGCTATCCGTTTTCACACCATCAAGTTTGACATTATCAATTTTCACATCTCTAATTTTCATTATGTCATATGTCTACATTTTTTCTCGTCCGTTTTGAATTTCAACTCTCCTGTATCAGTTTTGCGTTCTGGCTCTCCACTATCAGTTTTGGATTCCATGTGTCCATTTTCAATTCTTTTTTCCACTCTCCTCTAGATTGGTTTTCATGCCTCACTCTCAAGATCTGACTTTAGTCATACACTTCCATTTATCATATAAAGTAAGAACTTAGAGCTGAATATATAGAAGCCTCATGTTCAGGAGCTTCATCTGTACCTGATGCTATATATTTTTCGTCACTGTCTTTTGCTCCATAGGCGGTTCCATGATTCCCTCACTCATCGAGTCTAGAAAGATCGAGATGTACTATCCTCGGTTCTATGCCACATGTATTGTTGATGGAATAGTGAGTTGCAGTCTTGCTCACATGACCGTCCGTCCTCTTTATCATACCAATTGTCTACTTTAAGGGGGGAGTTGTTATTTTTCTTTTGTCAAGATGGGTTCATCACCATCTCCATCTTGAAGGGAGTGTTAAAATTCTAAATATTAGCTAAGTTTTCATTAGTCGTTAGTTGATATAATTAGTATAAATACTTCATCACTTCTAATTTCTCGACAACTTTTTCACAATATAGTTAAAAAATATTTTTTTCAATTTTCTTTTCTTCCATATTTCTCTATCTACAAGTTTATCTTTTGTATGCATCTCGGTTCCATGGTGAATCAATCTCTGGTACCATGTTAAAAATAGAGATTGATTCACCATGGAACCAAAATTTATACGAACGATAAAATTGTAGAGATAGAAATATGGAAGGAAATAAAATTTGGGTAAAGATTTTATTGACTACATTGTGAAAAAATTGTGGAGAAATTACAAGTGATAAAATATTTATACTTATTATATCAATGATTGACTAATGAGAATGTCACACCACGATCCCGATGGACGGCGCACGTGATAGAGCATGACTGGGGGGGAAAGAAAAAGAAGCGGGGAAGAAAGGGGGACATGAAACTAGGGATGGAAATTTACCCGCGGGTACCCGACCCTAATAGGGGTGGGTTTGGGAGATATTTGATATCCACGGGTAGATTCGTGGGTAGAATTTAATATCCATTTAGTTCGCGGGTATGGGTATGGATAGTTACTATCCATACCCGCGAAACCCATATACCCGCGAAAATTACCCATGAAATACCCGTAAAATATCCACGAAATACCCACCAAAATATCCGCGAAATACCCACGAAATACCTGCGAAATACCCACCTAGTTACCCATCTAAATCTAAGCTTTTATCCCACATTGAAAATTTAAAGAACTCTATCAAAGGATGACTCCTATAAGACCTATCTAAATCTAAGTTATTATCGCACATTGGAAATTTAAGGAACTACATCAAAGGAGAGCT
This sequence comes from Leonotis leonurus, assembly GCA_026898415.1. Lineage (NCBI taxonomy): Eukaryota > Viridiplantae > Streptophyta > Magnoliopsida > Lamiales > Lamiaceae > Leonotis > Leonotis leonurus. The sequence continues at coordinate 175,439 of JAPKLX010000358.1, read as the reverse complement.
CCTATAAAATCCATATATATCAATTTTTGAACTTAAATTTGTCAATTCAAGCAAAAATAATAAATAAGTTAAAATTTAAAATTTTTGCCAAAAGACCCGTTTCTCGGGTCATCGGTTCTACTAATTTTTTGTTGGTCTCACTAGTTCACTATAGTTTTTCATTTATTATAAATTATAAATTAACTTAATGTGATTGGACCGGCTAACTAACTGGTTCGTGGTTAACTTGGCCTATATAATTCGGTCTGATTTTTAAAATATTGTCCGCGGGTGGTGGGTACCCGATGGATGCGGGTTCGTGGGTACCCTTCGGGTGGTGGGTATGAGTGATTTTTATACCCGTGGCGGGTGGCGGGCGGCGGGTACGAACTTCCTTCGCGGGTATGGGTATGGAATAGCTACTATCCGTACCTACCGTACCCGATTGCCATCCCTACATGAAACATAATCATGATAAAATAATTGTCCTTGAAAAATGGACAGTAAATCGTTTACAACTAGGACTAATCTAAATGGGGGAAGAGAAACAAATAAACCCACCATCATATATATCCAACAATTATGTCATGGTCAACGAACAATTGAATGCGAAGAGATTCAATGCAAGACAAGGTTGGAGATTATAGTTCGTTACATGGGAGCGGTAATCCAGAATCCCAAGTGGCCAAATCATCCAATAGGAGCCGTCAATAAAGGTGGAGGTTAGTGAGCCTAGCTCGCCAAAAGGAGTCACTCACAACTCGCCAAGTGTGGTAGGTGTTACACGACAACAACACAAGGGGTCGAGGAGTTGAGTGTCCAAGAGGGGCCGACTACGTCTAAATTCTCCTACGAACATGAATGCATGTAATAGATAATAGTAATTCTCGTGAATGAACAATAGATCATTTTATTGTCATGAAGCCAATAACATGAAGAATCAAAGACCGAAAATGAACATGAACTTGGCAGTGGAATACATAACATGACAGTTTGCAACAAACTTTTTCTTAGTCTCACACGACACCACCAACCGCTCAATCTGCAAAAAAATTGAAAACATTCTGCAGGGCTGAGTACTAATGTACCCTGTGGGTAATGTCATTTAAAAACCTTTTGTCAAATCATTCTCTGAAAAGAATATCCATACTTGAACAATATCAGATAGAAAGTTTTAAAACAGAAAGTCATTCTATGCATACCAAAACCATTGAGATCTCATTTTTCTTGGCTCAATATTGGCATTAGATACCCTTCTATGAACATATGAGGACAACCCATAGAGGTCCATCATTTATGTCATTTCTCAGTAAGGAACTTTTTCACCCAAACTGACTTCACTCGAGAATATATGGGGACAACCCACATAGACCTACGTGTACACTAACCATGTGCCAGTGCACTAACATAGCACATGATCTTATCATCATGCTTGAGGGATCACTTATCCAATAAGGAGCAAAACATTTTAACATGGATATCCATTTTGATTTTTATAAATATCAGAGCTTAATAACTCAAACAATATTTTGAAAACATATATACAAACCCACCTGTCAACAAATATCAATAACGTATGATAACCGTAAATATGTCAAACGTCTCGTTCGTAATCGTAAGCACTTGACAATTATACGAAACAACTTTTGTATTCCAAGCGATCAAACTCTACAGAAAAAAACTATCAAGCTTTCGAAGTGTTCAAACTCTAAAGTTCATACTCACTGCACTTCTCTTAAGTCTTTCTGCACTATTACAATCCACTTGTTCTTAGCACTCATACATTTTATCTTAGGCTAGAACGTTCACATCCCACGTAGAACTAAACTTGTATAAAGTTACATTGCACTGTAATATTTAATTTTATCTTCCTCTAGCCTTCAAGATTTTGGAAGAACACTCAAACTTGTAAACCGAGTAAGTGTAAAGGTCACGACCTTATTCGTGCACAACTCAAGTCCAGTTTATACTTGCTGTTATGACTGACCCTCAACCAGTCTAAATAAGCGAGAAGTTGTATTCGCAATTTAGTGAAGAGAACTGCCAGTTTGATAGACTGTGGACGTAGGGAGTTTCCGAACCACGTAAAAACCTTATGTTCTTTACATTCTTTACAACTTTTGATTTTTGCATATCTATTATCATACATAATCTGTAAAAAAATTTTAAAGAACACTTGGCTAAATAAAAAGGATTTTTCTAAATAGAGCAACAAACTTTAACCACCACTTTCTGGACAACCTGTACTCACATCATCTGTGAGCACAAAACACGATATACAGATCAAGTCACTATCTGGTTCATCTTTTGTGTTTCCAAAACACAGATTACAAAACAACAAATCACCAACGTTCTGTGTTGTGTGATCACGATCTGTTTGTTTCTAACTTAGCACGAAAAGGAAAAATTGTAGTTGGTGTATTCCCCGCCCCCCCCCCCCCCCCCCCCCCCCCCCATCAACCAACATCTGCTCTATAGGGACCAACAAATCCTCCTTCAAGATTTACAATAGCAACTCCAGGTTAGTGATTTCGCTCGTATTAATAATTCTTCGGATAATCGTCATAGAGTTTATAAATCTAGGGTTTCATTATTTATACCCTAATTATGAATTTAATTCCAACAAGTGGTATCAGAGCCACTCTACCGATAACTATATGAGATTAAGATGTTAATTGACTTTGATTTATCGATCATTTGATCCATTTTGATTGGTATTCTAATGTGGTTTAAGAATTCATATGGTAATTGCCATTGTTATGTAACTATTCATGATTATATGGTTTGATTATGAAATTGGGATGTATCTTGATGTTAATTCATGTGCGAATTGATCAAATCTCAGAGGGGAGATGGTTTCTTATGTTCCTTGTATGATTTGTTATCGTTTAACCTTGCTATGCATATGTTTTCTCGATTCCATTCCCATTTTCTGTGTTTTTTGCCAAGAACAATAGAATTGACAGGTTTGACGAATTTGTTGCGTGAGATCGGTGATCACCAACCTGATCGCTGAAGTTGCTGGAAGAGGCGATCGGCGAAATATAATGGTCAAGGAAATGTGAGGGAATAAATTTTGGAAATGTTCCATATTGCTTCAAAACTTAAGACACTTAAGATCGAGTTTTCGGAAGATATGCTCGTTCTTATGGTTTTGGTCTCTCTTCCTCATCAGTTTAATCAATTCAAAACCAGTTACAACTGTAAAAAGGAGAAATTGTCTCTTAACGAGCTCACTTCTCATTGTGTTCAAGAGGAAGAGAGGTTGAATCATGAGCGAACTGAAAGTGCTCATTTGGCGAGTACCTCTAAGGACAAGGGCAAGAAAAGGCCTTACGAGAAAGAAACTACTAATGGTTCGGCTCAGAAGAAGCAGCATAAGGAAAAAAGTTGTTTCTTTTGTAAGAAGTCCGACCACATAAAGAAAGATTGTGCTATATATCACGCCTGGCGTCCAAAGAAATGAACAATTTTTGCTTTGGTCTGTTCTGAGGTTAATTTGACTTCATACCAAGAAATATTTGGTAGATAGACTCCAGTGCTACTACTCACATAAGTATTTCTATATCAGGCTGCCTGAGCTACCGAAAGACAAGTGATGGTGAGAGATACATCTTTGTGGGTGATGGAAAGTTGGTAGAATTGGAAGAGATTCGGCACTTTAGGTTGTTATTAGGGACCGATTTTTACTTGGATTTGAAAGACACTTTCGTTGTACCGTCATTTAGACGAAATTTAATTATGTTTGTTTATTGGACAAGTTTGGTTATCATTTTTCATTTAGAAACAATCAGTTTAGTTTATTTTTTTAATTCAAATATTGTTGGTACTTGTTATTTAAATTCTTTTGACAATCATTATTTGCTGGAAACATTTGCATCCTATAATGAAACTTTACATGTGGAATCACGTGGTATGAAGAGAAAATTAAATAAAGAAAATTCAACATCATTATGACATAAACTCTTAGGTCACATCTCTAAAAATTGAGTTGGGTGTCTTGTGTCAGATGACATTTTAAATTATCTTTACTTCACTGACTTTGATGTCTGTGTTGACTGCATCAAGGGAAAATAAATCAAAACTAAGAGATTATGTGCCAATAGATTTCCAGGTGTATTAGAATTGATTCATACTGATATATGTGGGCATTCCCTTCGACATCTTGGAATGATCAACAAAATTTTATTTCATTCATAGACGACTATTCATGTTATGACTACCTATATCTCATTCATGAGAAAAGTCAATCCTTGGATGTGTTCAAAGCTTTTAAAGATGAGGTTGAGAATCAACTCAACAAAAGGATTAAGAATGTCAAATTTGGTCGTAGTGGTAAATACTATGGTAGATATGACGGGTCAAGTGAACAACATCCATGACCGTCTGCTAAATTCCCGGAGGAATACATTATTGTCCCATAGTACACCATGCCTGGTTTGCCTAGTATGAATGGTGTGTCAGAAAGGCGAAATATGACTCTTAAGGTTATGGTGAGGAGTATGATAGCTCGTTCTACCTTACTTGAGTATCTTTGGGGAGAAGCATTAAAGACAACAACTTACATTTTGAATAGAGTACCAACTAAAGCAGCTGCAAAAATACCTCATGAGCTTTGGACCGGTCGAAAGCCTAGTCTTAAGCACCTTCATATTTGGGGATGTCATGCTGAGGCAAGGCCGTATAGGCCGCATAAAAAGAAATTAGATTCCAAAACAGTTAGCAGCTATTTATTGGTTACTCTGAGATTTTTAGGGGCTATTAGTTTTATGATCCCACTGGAATAAATAGTTTTGAGATGGGAACTGTAACGTTTTTTGAGGAAGTTGAGTTTTGGGAGAGAAATAAGGTTAGAGACATTATTTTTGACGAGGAATTGGATTCAAATTGGATTCATACTATCACTTTTGGCTATGATCAGGTTATTTTACCTATTATTGACCGAGAAGTGAATCAAGTACCTCAACAAGATAATGTTGAAGAAATTCTCATTCAAAATGAGAAAACTCAATAACCTCAAGAACAACCTCAAAAGTGAGTGCTATTCCTAAGGATTATAAAATTTACCATCAGGAAATTGAGGAAAATAATGGATTGATGCAAAATCATCATATCCACTTCCTTCAAGCCATGTAGGATGAAAACTCTCAAAAGTGGATTGATGCTATGAATGAGGAGTATAATTCTATGCAAGACAATAAATATTGGGAACTTGTCCCATTACCAAAATGTGCAAAACCTATTGGTTGTAAATGAATATTTAAAACCACGAGGGATGCAAATTGTGATGTACTTGGAGATGTATAAGTCATGTCTTGTAACTAAAGGCTATACTCAGAAAGAAAGCATTGATTATTCAGAGACTTTCTCTCTGGTTTCATTGAAAGTCTCTTTTAGAATAATCATGACACTTGTTGCTCATCCTGATCTTGAGTTACATCAGATGAATGTTAATACTGCATTTCTTAATGGATACATTGAAGAAACAATATATATGGTGCAACCAGAAAACTTTAAATCAGGAGACCCAAAGAATATGGTTTGCAAGTTAAAGAAATTCATCTATGGACTCAAACAGACTTCTTCTCAGTGGTACCACAAATTCCATGAGGTTATTATCTCGTTTGGTTTTTCCAAATAAATATAGTTGATGATTGTATGTATCACAATTCAGTGGGAGTAAGTTTGTGTTTCTGGTTCTGTATATTGACGATATCTTGCTTGCCTCGAATGATATAAGCTTATTACACGACTCTGAGAGATTTCTATCAAAGCATTTTGAGATGAAAGATCTTGGTGAAACCTCTTTTTTTTTAGGAATTCAGATACACCGGGATCGATCTCGGGGTGTTCTTGGATTATCACAAAAAAAAACTATATCAATAAAGTTCTAAAGAGGTTTGACATGTAAGATTGTAAACCAGGTGATACCCCTGTTGCTAAAGGAGATAAATTCAGCATTAAGCAATGCCCGAAAAGTAACCTTGCAATTCAAGAAATGCAAAATATTCCTTATGCTTCGGAAGTCGAGAGTAATGTATACTCAAGTATGTACGCGTCCGGATATTGCGTACATTGTTGGGATGTTAGGTAGATATTTGAGTAACCCTGGGATGAATCATTGGATAACAACCAAGAGGGTTATGAGATATCTGCAAAGAACAAAAGAACATGCTAACTTAAAGGAAATCAAATCATTTGGAGGTCGTTGAATATTTCGACTCTGATTTTGCTAGGTGCCAAGATAGTAGAAAATCTACATCAAGTTATGTTTTCTGCTGGCTGGGGGAGCTGTATCATGGAAAAGTGTTAAACAAACACTTGTGGCTTCTTCCACTATGGAAGCGGAATTTATAGCATGTTATCAGGCTTCTGACCAAGGAATATGGTTGTGAAATTTTGTCACAGGGCTGCGCATTTTGGAAAATGTGGAAAGACCGCTCAAGCTATTTGTGACAATAAGTCAACAGTAATGTATTCCAATAACAACAGGAGTTCGTCTAAGTCCAAACACATAGACATAAAGTTCCCAGTTGTGAAAGAAAAGGTGCAAAGTAAACAAATATCTATAGAGCACATAGGGACAAACTCCATGATAGCGGATCCGTTTACCAAAGGTTTACCACTCAAGGTCTTTCATGAGCATGTTGCTCGCATGGGTGTTTCATCATTTGATGATATCATGATTTAGTGAGAGTTTGTATATTTGATTGCTTATTGATATTTTAGACACTTATGTATATGTATATTTTCTGATCTGAAATAAAATTTCGTACCTTACTGTGATTTTGTGATCTTACTCAAGTTTAAAGAGGACCATTCGGAAATAAATATTATATTTGATTTTCGTATTACCATTGATCTATGTCATTTGATTATATTTGTATATGTAATTATTGATGAGTTTAGTCATGATAGATATGATGAAAGCTGCTTTAATCCTATATGATGAACGAGATTGTTATGATATTCGTGTTTATAATAGCAAGTTTTTGAGCTCATTAAGTTGTACATGAAATATATATGGTGCTCAAGTGAGAGATTGTTAGATAAATCTGATAATTATTGTGGGCACATATATATTTAAATATATATTGCTATTATATTATATGTATATGCCAAAAGTAATATTTATTATTTGATGAGGGGCTGAATAATGAATATAAAAGAAAGTTCATTTATATGGTTGATCCCCAGAGAATAAGATACGTCTCTATGTTCATCTTTTCCCCCATCAGAAGGAACGCAGCAGAATAGAGAGTTCTGAATCCTGGAAGATAATCTAATTCTCCTTCAAGACTTACAATGACAATTCCAGATTAGTGCTTCTGCTCATGTTAATAATTCTTCGAATAATCGTGATAGAGTTTATGAATCTAGGGTTTCATTATTTATACCTTAATTATGAATTTAATTCCAACACAATTATCTAAAGGGGGTGATAAATATTACTCCATATAAACATAGTTTTTAGAATTTTGGCGAAAATTAAGTTATAGCCGCATTAGATTAAAGTTCGAGCCAAAATAGTGTAATGTAGTATCTAAACCTGATTAGCTTTTCATCTGATTACTTATCTTTGTGAATTTGCAAGTTGAAAGTCTGGTACTAAAAAAAAAAGTTTTCTTGGTGAATGCATATTAGTCAAAATTCTAGTGAGATTGCTGTTGCAAAATTACATAATCTTTTTTGCTGTTTAGGCCGTAACACGTAGAGAAATATGCGATCATCTCATTACTATGTTTTCTTAGCTATTTTTTAATTGACGTTAAAAATTTAATCCTAACTTGTTAGGTTGCTTCCTTCAATTCAAAATAGCAGATTATTTCCAGTCAAAAAAGTGGATGTATATAAGACTTTATTTCCTACAATGACATTATCGTACTACTCTTTAATTGCACATGTCTTGATGGTGATGCTAACTTGGTTTAGCTCTAAAAATGGTGAACACACCGTATACCTTGTGTTCATAGCCAAATCTTGTAGGCAGTGACTAAATTTAGTGGAGTTGGGACAAGAGCCATTTGTATTTTGTGCAGATGGATTAATTAAAGTTTCTTGATTTGGTATTTTGTCCCTATTATATTATTCCCTCAGCTCCGATGAGCATTAATCTACTATTATTAGACCAACATACGCACCTAATGACTTGAATCTTTTGTGGATGGAATAAATGTCCTACAATATTTATTAAAAATTAACTATGTGTACGTGAATGAAATAAAAATTATTGATTGATTGATAAATAAATTAAATATGTTGTGAGGGGAGTGATGGTCTCACATTATTTATAATTAAATATGTTATGAGTGGAATGATGGAAGTGTTTCGTGGATGAAATAAAAGTATTGAAATGTGCAAATTTTTCGTGTACAGGAGAGTATTGAAATGATACAGAGGGAGTAGTAAATTTTTACTACGGAAGAGTTTAGGCAGGCCTGTAAACGAGACGAGTCGGGCCAAGTCGAGTCGAGCTGAGCCAAGTAACCAACTATTATGTTCAAACGAGTAGAGTTGAGCCAAGTCAACTAATTTAAAATATTAGGCTATTCAAGCACTACTTGAGATTTTGACATTTTTTTTGAACTTGACTCGAAATGTAACCAACTATTATGTTCAAACTCGACTCGAAGGATGCTCGATAAGATTATTCTCGAGCTTGATTCATTTAATATTCATATTGATAGTTTCCGATCTCGAGCTCAAGATCAGGTCAAACTCGAATTCGAGCCTATTTATATTTTAATTTTAGAAATTAATTATTTTAACTTGAGGTTCGATTGAAGGTCTCAATTAAATACTCTATTGAAGGCTCGATAATATGATCGTGAACAAATAACTCGGATCGGGATCGAGTTCGAAATGGTGCTCGAGCTCATCTTATTTACTATGAAGTTGAGCTCCGAACCATTAGTTTTTAGCCCTATATGACGGGAATGGAATGTTGGGCTTTATTTAGTGGAAATAGCATAGAAAGTCCTTAAACGTCGATTTCCTTGTATAATATTGGTTAATTATATATGTGATCTTAACCGTTGAGAGCTTCAAAGTGAAGATAACATACAAATTTTTTGTAAAAAAATGAAATATTATGTATATACCTCATAATTGCATAGATGCAGGAATGGAGGCAAAGCAACAGCATTAGATAAACGAGCAGACATTCTAGCAACATAATTTGAGGGTTATATGTATTTAAACACATTTCACGTTGATTGTTAATGCAAAACACTGTAGGGGGACGATTTTGATACAGAACTTCTATCATTTCTGGTTAGATTCAAACAAAAATCATGGTACAACAAATAAGATGGTATTATTCACATATATACACATCTGGATCATGCATACCTCCCATAAGCTAAACTTATCACAAAACGCTGCTGATGGTCACACTTTCAAGAACATCAGCTTCACCGAGGCCGTGAAGCATGTCGATCAAGTGCATCCGCAATGAGGCCGGACCTTGGGCTAACCTCATTCCTAGCTCGCTAGCAACACCAAATACAGATAGTGCAGCAGCAGTGGCTTCAAACGGCTGCGATGGATTCACGGCTACAAAAGCAGCAATGAGAGCTGTAACAGCGCATCCTGTTGCTGTAATCTTCTGCAGCAACGGGACCCCATTTCTAGCCCCGACAACTCGTTCCCCATCTGTAACTACATCCACAGCTCCAGACACCGCTACTATAGTGCCATAGCTTCGAGCTAGGGCTTTTGCTGCTTCAATAGCATCTGTTGATTCGTGCACACTGTCCACTCCCTAGCCAATATTAAGCAACTCAAGGTTAGGAAAAGCAAGTGCGGAAATATAGTAAACTAGCATAACACAGGGCATCCATGTTATTTCATTCAAAGTAAGATAATTGAAGTTTTAATCTCAATTGCACCTCTGTGGAAAAGGAGATAATTTCTCATCATCAGAGAAAAACTATGGCTAGGAGTTAGTATTACTTGCTCTTTACTATATGGAGCCAATAAAGAATGGCTTAATGTTACAATAGAGCGATAGTTAAAACAGAAAATATGATAATTATCAAGGTTACATTACATAAACAAAGATCTCACTGAATATCCAATAAATCGAAGAATTAGTTCTAGGCAAGATGTAGAGTATACTCTGTTTCATTTGAGTAACTGAAGTCGATGATCAACAGCTTTAATATACATGTGAACGATAACTTCTAAACCAAAGGCTAAAGTTAAAGCACCAATGAAATCAAATTCCATTCTGCAACATAATCGTAAACCACAAACTCTAATATAAAACAATACAAATTATTTTATACAAACTTATATACCATCAGTAACAACACAAGTTCTCGAGAATCCAAAACTCACATCCTCACAAATCAATTCATCATTTCAACCATTTATACTCAACCATCATGCTTTCGAATATAAAAAACCTACCAAAATCAAGATTATGGGTTTAATGTAATTCTCTTTATCGTTTGCTGATCAATAAATACATACCTTAGAATTTTGATCAGCAGAGCCCTTAAAGAGCGCCAAAATCTCAGAACCGTTGCCCCTAACCACGGTGGGACCCAGCGCCAGCAAGTCCAAGCATGCCTTTAACCGGAAACCCGAAGCGCCGGCTGCGACCGGGTCCAGCACCCACGGCTTTCCGACCTCGACGGCCACCGCCGCAGCCTTCTTCATCGCCGGTAGCCAGTCAGCAGTGAGGGTCCCGACGTTGACGTAGAGACCGTGGGCCTTAGGCGTGAATTCCGGGATCTCCTCGATGCCGTGAACCATCGCCGGTGATGCGCCAGCGGCGAGAAGAACGTTGGCTACCAAATCCTTTGAGACGAAGTTTGTGATGCACTGGATTAGCGGCGGCGACTTACGAACGGATTCGAAATTAGCCCACGCTATCCGGGCCCAAGACTCGGACTTCTCGGCATCGGCGGATTCGGGTAGTTGCCGCCGTTGAAAGAGGGATTTGTCACCCATGGCGGTGCTTGCTAATACTTTGGAATAGATTTTCTCTAACAAAAATATATTATTTATTCCTTCAAAAATATTTATATCGTAAACGAATTTATTACTCCCTCCGTCCCGCTAGAATAGAGGCGTTTGTATTAAAATAATACACTCATCTACTTTTCAAACGTCTCTATTCTAGCGGGACGGAGGGAGTACTAAATTTGTCAGATCGTTTACTAATTTATTATTTAATTATTCTTTTAGTAAATAAATATTTCTATCTTTTATATACAATAAATTAAATAAAATTTAATACACAATAAATCATAAATAAAATTATTTTTTTAAAACGTGTCTTTGACCAAAATAGTACTCCCTCTGTCCCACTAAAAGTGGCTACATTTGATCAAAAAATTCTCATAAATTTAGTCAAACGTGAGCACTTTTAATAGGACGGAGAGAGTAGATATTAATGTTTATTATTGCCTCTATCCCATATCAAATGCCCTAATTATCATTTTGAATGTTCCATATCAAATGTCAAATGTTCATTTTAAATCAACTTAACTTACTAATTACTTGGATTAATTGGCATTTTGAATGTTACATATCAAATGTAGATTTTCATTTTAAGTCAACTTAACTTACTAATTACTTGGATTAATTGGCTCCGCACACCAAATTGGTCTCACTTTCATCCACCTTACTCTCTTTATTATGCTCTATCTTCTTGCTCCATATTACACGATTCTTTATTTTCCTTTTTCTCCACCCCAAACCCTAATTGAGAAATCGATTCTCCACCACTATGATGGACAATGATCCCCATTGGATCCGTGTTGGTTGTCTCTCCCCAATATATTCTACACGTCAAACACTAAATTTATGCCAATTTGAGGCATATGATGATAATCTCGAAAACTCCCTCCCTCTAAGCAACACATACAAGATCTTCTGTTATTGTGGTGCTATCTTTTTTGTTGAATCATTGAGGCGTGAGATCTTGGGTTCTCCAGCCCATATCTTGAATTCGCCGTCCCCTATCATGGGTTCTCCAGGTCCGATCTTGGGTTCTTCAGACCCGTTTTTGGATTCTCCAGCCCAAATCTTGAGGTCTCCACCCTAGATTTTTGGTTATGAAGGACAACTTGAGTTTTCCATTCCAAATCTTGAGGTCTCCATCACAAATCTTGGGTTATGAAGGCTAGATTCTGGATTCTCCAACCCCGATCTTCCTACGATATCTAGTGCATCCCGATGGAGAGAAACTATCCATACTAGATCCATGGTGGATCCTTTCGATCCTAGCCTTCGAGTTTCAGATTCCTAGGCGAATGATGTCGGTGAAGACTCCTTCCCTCTGAGTGGTGGAGTTGTAGCAGAGACAAAGAATATGGTGATGGATATAGATGAGTCGTAGGTGAAAACTAATTATGTCTTCATTATGTGGATAGTCTTTATTATGTGGATAGATTCTGATGGCTTTTTGACATTGGGGAAACAAAGGATTATAGAGAAAGAGCTTTTTGCATGTTTGACCAACTTTTCAAGTGCCCACCATAACATGTTGTGAGTATTGGTTCTTACAATGTTCGAATTGGTGAGATCTTTCCTTTTTGATGATTCTGTGGTAATATTATATGTGATGGTTATCGATTTTTGACTTCATCTTTATGTGGTGATAAAATTTGGATTCCATGTTTCTGTGATTGAAAAAGTTTATGCTTTCAAATAGCAAAAGTATGACCAAAGTTGTGATCGAAAATAAACCAACTTTGATACGAGACACAATGGAATTAGAAGTGAAACACAATGTATTTTTTCACGAGTTTAATCGATTAAACTCACGAGATACCTCATGGAAAAATATTCAGCTCGCTCACTGCTTTTGAGAAGACTCACTCTTATTTATAAATGTGTTTTGACATCTTCTATAAGCTTCCAGCCGTCTAGAGTAGGGTTGTCAAATTTTATCGAAACAACGGGTATACTTTACATACCGTATCAAAAAATACCATAAAATATCGAATATAAAGTATAATATGATACCATAACGAACTTTTCGGTAAGGTAAAGGTATAAATTTTCCAAATAACAAGGTATACCGTCATATACCGTATCGTAATATATATCGAAAAAATTTGTATATACCGTGGTTTTTGTATATATCAATATATGTATATATAATTATATGTACATATATATTCAATTTTTATTATAAAAAATAGTTTATTTATAAATAATAAATTATAATTAATAAATATTAGTGAGACATTACAAAATATGTGAGTTTATTGTTAATTGAAAATATTGAACAAGACATACTTTTTGTTACATAACTAAATAGTTATGATATAATTTTACTAAATTATTTTATAAAACTAGCATATCAATCTAAATAATTATATAACTAATTATAATAAAATAAAGATAATTATAATTCAAAAGTATGCTTTAAAATATATGTGTTTTATATGATCATATCTCTAAGTCTACTTGATTTTAAATATAATATAAATTTTAATATATAATTAATTAAAAATATACTTAATTTTTTGTAATATATCATGTATATATGACCAAATTAGTAAGATTATGATTTATAAGTTTATATCTAGTAGATATATAACAATAATTAGTTAATATTTTAATAATTAATGATCTAATATTAGTGGTTAATCTCGGAATTTATGTTTATTATAAAAATAATACTTAGTATATTGTGAAAGAAAGGTATACCAAAGCATGATAAGGTATACCGAAAATAAGGTAAGATATAAGTATGTAAAAATATCATACCGAAAGTAAGGTATACCGAAAAGTATAGTAAGGTAACGGTATAAAATTTTTCATACTGAATGTAAATGTAAGGTATAAGGTAAGACGAATTTAGTAAGGTATACTGTACCGTGAGAGATATTGATTAGTGGTTGAAGTTTTCACTTTCCACCACCTTTAGAATATGAACAACTTTGACTATCTCATATCTCTTTCTTGCATCCACCACGTGTCGACCATGTGTCCTCTGACCTTGTCCATCTTGAGTCCACGTTTAACATGCTTCCATTAATCTCGAATATAATCTGCACACATCCGAGACAGAATAAACACACAAACAATGAACAAAGAAATTAAAAGCAAAATCATCATTGAAATGGCGAAAACTGTGGGACAAACTTCTAGGGTGGTAATGAATTTTTGAGTGCATATTTAATAATAGTTTTTAGGGAGAATTATAATCAATATCCAAATTTTATAACTACACCGAAACATATGAGATTAAGTCAAAGTTGAAAAGCTCGAAGTTAGATGCATCATCCCAAAACTTAAAATATCATATTGGAAACTCGAAATTGAAAGTGTTAGTTTAGATGTCTTGATGACTTCAAGCCTCAAGGGATTTATTTTCAAGTTTCAACAACCTCATGATGCTCTATGAATCCATACTAAATAGTCTTCAATCTTTACAAAGAGAACTTTACAATTAATCAAAGATAATTTAAGTATTCAAGAGAAACGAATATATAAATTTACTAGTGTATATTGGAATTGAATGTTTAAATAAAATTTTTTGAACAAACGATTTGACCATTAACTTTCGCATGGCTTAGTCTATATAATAGTCCATTAATCATTTAAGCTTTATACATAACGTATGGCTTAATTATATCTACTGAAACTCAACATCAATTGAAGGTATATATCCCCATTTATTTTAGAGCAATTAGATATCAACTCAATTTTTACATGGATTTTAAAATAAGTTTATAATCTTCCCCATTCTCATGAAATTATTTAATTTGGAACTAAACGTTATAAATATGAATGTCAATTTAGCCCAAAAATACGGATTGACCCGAATACTAACTCGGGCTACAGTCGAGAATTCTACTTTATGGTACAAGGGGTACATATAGAATTACCCTTCAATTAATTCTACTTGAAACATACCACATTCCATTTGTTATAATCTTTTTTTGGTTTAGGACATGATTGATAAATTACTTTCCGAATGCAACAAAATTTTTAAGTTAAATATAAAAAAGATGAATGATATTAATCCACCTAATTGAAAGTACTCTTTAATAATCTATTGCGAACTTCTACAGAAAAATTCCCCACTAAAAGAAAAAAGAAAATTGGTTTATGATTTTTTTTAAAAACTCAAATTAATTATATACACAGTTGGATGTTGGATGATATCTATTTAACAATAACATATATCATTATGAGAAAAAGATTCAACCATCAATTTTACTCCCTCTGTCCCAACTAGGGGAATTAAAGAGTTAAGGCGTGTATGTTTAGTGTATGTTTAAAGTATAAAGTGATGATAGAAATATATATTATTTAAATTTGTGTGTGTAATAAAGATTTTCTAAAAAGGAAATGACTCAAACTAGTTGGAACGGCCCAAAAAGGAATACGACTCAAGCTAGTTGGGACGGAGGGAGTAATAAATTTGAAATTATATTTTATTAATAAATTAATTTTTATTTAAAAATTAATTTTCATATCTTTAAAATAGTAAAAAAAATATTTATATTAAATATAATTAATCTAAAACATTAATTCTAAATAGATGAAAGATATAATTTTTTTTTTCATTTCTTACTTTCGTGGTATGAACCTAACTTTACAATAATATTACTACTAAACATCATATTTATACTTTTTATATAAATATATCGATAGAAACTAGAAAATACGCTAATATATAATTCAAATAAAAATTTCCAACTGCATCACAATTATTATACATCCCTGAATAGAAGCCATTCTCAGGAAAGTACCAACTTAACAATATGTGAATCACAAATACCTAATTAGGCCACCGATAACGCATAACAAAGGCATTATCGATAACTGCAAACAACCCATTCTCAGCGGCACACCATTCTAATGCTCGGCGAGCGCATCTTTGGACATCTGCGTTTGAATCGAATAAATCAAAGCGTCCGTGTGAAGAACCTAAAGTGACGTCGCATGTCATGATCGACTGTTGATTTTCAACTACAGGAGTCATGAATGAAATTGTAGCGTAAGGATTCATCGTCCCGTTGCCAAGATCGGCCCCGTTTGCTTCACAATGTACGGTTCCGTCTTTATTTGACGAGCCATTGACTAGGGTTACCTCACAGTTATAAGATGCAACCGGGAAAACCCTAGGGCTGATCAGTATCATGAAGAAGATAATTTTCCAAGGAGAAGAAATCATTTTTTTTAATTGTGTTTTGCTTGTTGATGTGTTTATTTGTTGGAGATGATGGCGTTATAAATAGATGGGGAAAGATTAATTTATTAGGAAAAAGTAAATTAGCTAATTTTATTGGCAAAGTTTGTTAAAAAAAGTGGGTGTTACTGTCAATTGATTTGGAATGCTATTAATTTCAATAGACGGAAATGCAACTTCTCAACTCTCGTCTAACAAATTTGGTTGTTTCTTTATTAATTTTATTTTTTATTATAGTAATAATTTTCATAGATTTGGAATTATTAGAAAGGTATGAGAAGTACAAAAAAATGAGGAAAACTTTCAATACACAAAAACTTACACTTAATTGTATTCAAATGAAAAATATGTACAACTTTGGATTATAAGATCCATTTCTAAATTAAAATTTTATACATATTTGAAAAACAATGAGACTTAAGTGAGAAAAACTTACATCTCTACACCGATTCCCAATAAGTGAGAAATAATTGTGTAAAGGGAGTCACTTAAATAATAAAGTTATGTGTTTGAGACTAAGTATGAAGAGAAATACTTGTCCCACGTTGGTTATGAAACCATTGTTCATCATATATATATAAGGAGGTTAAGAAATCTTATAGTTTGACAAGTTGGGTTAAACACCATCTGGAGCGCAACTACCTACTATCCTGAGACTTATTTTTGCTAGCAGCCTATGCCACTAGCTGTGCCACAGGTGGACTGTGCCAGTGACATGCCCAACGACCTGTGCTTTATCAATCTTGTGATCGATCTTCTGCCCTGTTGGAAAAAATTGATTTTGAGTTTGTAGAACTCTTAATTAATTTGAATTAATTTTGAACTCGTAAGGTTCTTAATTAATTTGGTGGTGGATATTTAATTCTACGTGAATTAAATAGTTGAGAATTATCTACAATTTATGTAGACGATTAAGCATCTTATATTTCTCTAAAATCGATTTTTCGGTGAGTGAAATATGATATGCTTTGACAAGTGAATGGATTTTGGGCTTGGTCCTAATTAATTGAGTTTATCTTAGTTAATTTTGGAAGATTTATATTGATAGCCCATAATCAAATTGGGCTTAGAAATACTAATGTAGTGATTAGCCCAATTGCATGATTCAATAATTGATTTAAGTGATGAACGTGGCTTTACAACCATATTAAATAGCACTTATGCTATACTTTATGTTGCATTTTAAAACCACTAAAACGCCAACATGTTTATGGCATATTATTGCCGTAGAGTAATTAGCTGACCAAATTTAATATTATCATTATGATAGTATTAGTGTGTATCCTCTATGAGACACTATAAAAGGAGGAGGTGTGAGATTGTCTTGCGGAGAGGACTCCTCGACTCGACTATATAGTTTGTATTTATTTTAATTGTCAATATATATTTTTATTTTTCACGATCTACTTTTATTATATCTAGCAACGTGTATTCAACAATCGCAAGACAAAATATAAGCACGTTGCAGTTTCGGTTCTTGATCGTGGGAGAATTAAAAATATTGACTTAAACTTTGCTTGGAGATGTCAACCCCTACCAATTCCAACTCCGATGTAGTTGCTTCATTTGTTGATGCTCGGCGCTGTTTTCGATCCTGGTCATGTGGTCACCACGTTTGTGGGTACGATTCCTATTTCCATCCCGGTGGTAGCCATGAACATGTCAACCACCGTTCCATTGACGGACTCCCTCCATGGTGCATCAAGCATGCCTTTGAATGCTTCGGCCCCTCTGTTCCACCCGACGTCGTTCCCACCGTTGGTGTCTCCAATCATGATGGTG
Organism: Leonotis leonurus; assembly: GCA_026898415.1. Lineage (NCBI taxonomy): Eukaryota > Viridiplantae > Streptophyta > Magnoliopsida > Lamiales > Lamiaceae > Leonotis > Leonotis leonurus. The sequence goes on along the minus strand of JAPKLX010000358.1, from coordinate 157,513 downwards.
ACTCCGCCCCTGACTTCATCAAGTGCGCTGCCTTTCACGGCTTGCCAACAACCAATGATGTCAAAGGCAAATCCTCCTCCCTTGTTCTCAGGGAAAGATTTCAAAAGGTGGCAACAAAAGATGGAGTTCTACATCACCACGTTGGGGCTCGCGAGTTGGTTAACCGAGGGTGGTCCTTCGCTTCCAAGGGAGGACGTGGTCGATTTTGGGGCCCGTGTGATATATGATCAATGGAAAAGCTATGATTATATATGTAAAATCTCAATCTTGAGTGGTTTAGAGGATACTTTATATTCTGTCTATTCAAGTGTCCCTACCTCTAAAGAATTGTGGGGGGCACTTGAGAAAAAGTATATGGCAGATAATGCCGGGACGAAGAAATTTGTGGTAGCCAAAATGTTGGACTACAAAATGGTTGATCATCGACCTGTGATGGAACAAGTGGAGGAGTTTCAACTCATCATCCACCAAGTTCTAGCCGAGGGCATGAAAATGTGCGATACCTTTATAACAGCGGTTTTGATCGAGAAACTTCCTCCAAGTTGGAAGGAGTTCAAGAAAGGGATCAAACACAAGATAAAAGATATCACACTTGAGCAACTAATTGTGAAGCTTCACATTGAGGCCGACAATATTGTGTTTGAAAGGGGCAGGGCCCCAATGGATGCGAAAGCCAACTTGTTGGAGAGAGTTGGTTCATCCAACAAGTGTGCTCGCCCAAATGCTAACGACAAGGGCAAGACTAAAGTGGTGGTGCGCAAGTTCGAAGGAAATTGCTATAGTTTTGATAAACCCGACCACATGGCTAAGGATTGCAATGCACCAAAGAAAAAGAAGTTCAAGAAAACGGCGCATGTTGTTGAGAGGGACTTCAACGATGATGATTTATGTGCCATGATTTACCAAACAAACCACGTGGAAAATCCAAATTCATGGTTTATCGACACCGGTGCTTCTTGTCATGTGTGTTTTGACAAGAGTAGTTTCTCAACCTACAATGATGTTGAAGGAAGGAAATTCCACATGGGCAACCAAACTTCATCCGATGTGGTTGGAATTGGGAACGTGGTGTTGAAGTTAACATCCGGGAGAGAGCTAACTTTGAAGGATGTGTTGCATGTTCCCGACATCCGTAAAAATTTAGTCTCGGGATCACTACTAGTGTCGAATGGTTTTAAACTAGTTTTTGTTTTCGATAAATTTATTTTGTCTAAGTTTGGAACTCCTATAGGTAGGGGATTCATTTGTGGTGGCTTATTCAAAATGAATGTAATGGCCAAGGGCCGTGTAACCAAGAATGATGATAATAAGAATGCTTCTACTTCTTCTTACTTGGTTGAGTGTTCTAATTTATGACATTATAGATTAGGACATGTTAATCTTAATGCTATAAAAAGATTAGTAAATTTAGATTTACTAAAGGTGAATGAGTTTAAAACTCAAGACAAATGTCAAATTTGTGTAGAGGCTAAAATGACTAAGTTACCATTTCATTCGGTAGAAAGAAACACTATGCCTTTATAATTAATTCATACCGATGTGTGTGATTTAAAGTTTGTGCAAACAAGAGGTGGTAAATAGTATTTTATTACTTTTATCGATGATTGCACAATGTATTGTTATCTATATCTCTTAAGAGGTAAAGATGAAGCTATTGAAGACTTTAAGAACTTAAAAAATGAAGCCGAAAATCAACTTAATTCTAGAATTAAGATGGTTCGAAGTGATAGAGGTGGAGAATATGTAGCACCGTTTGAAGAGTTATGCAACAAAAGTGGTATAATTCATCAAACAACGGCTCCATACTCACCTCAATCAAATGTCATTGCGGAACGAAAGAATCGAACTCTAAAAGAGATGATGAATGCTCTTTTGATTAGTTCAGGATTACCCCAAAACTTGTGGGGGGAAGCTGTCTTAACGGCTAATTACATCTTGAACAAAATTCCACTTAAAGGTAAGGATGTGACTCCTTATGAATTGTGAAAATGAAGGAAACCTTCTTATAAATACCTTAAAGTGTGGGGGTGTTTAGCGAAGGTAGAAGTGCCGTTTCCTAAACAAGTTACAATTGGTCCTAAAACGGTTGATTGTATCTTTATAGGATATGCACTAAATAGCAATGCTTATCGGTTCTTAGTTCATAAGTCGGAGATTCCCGATGTAAATGAAGGAACAACGATAGAATCAAGTAATGCTATATTCTTTAAAAATATTTATCCGTGTAAAGATAAAGGAAACAATTCTGAAGATAGAATTATAGTTGAAGCCGATGGCTCAAATCCAACAGGATCAAGACATGGTAAGATAAAGAGAACCACGAGTCCTGACCTAGAGGATATTGAACCTAGACATGGTAATAGAGTGAGAAAACCTAAGACTTATGGACATGAGTTCATCACACTCATGTTGAATGAGGATCCTAAGTCAGTGAAGGAAGCTCTTGCTAGTCCAGATGCACCATTCTGGAAAGAAGTTATTAATAGCGAGATTGATTCCATCATGCAGAATCACACTTGGGTGTTGACTGATCTTCCAGAAGGTTTCAAGCCTTTAGGATGCAAGTAGATTCTTAAACAAAAAGAAGGTTTTGACTTCTTTGACACCTACTCACCAGTTACAAAGATTACCTCCATTAGGATGCTCATCGGGATTGCTGCTTTGCACAATCTAGAGATTCATCAAATGGATGTAAAAACTGCGTTTCTTAATGGGGAGTTGCGTGATAAAATTTACATGGAACAACCTGAAGGGTATGTAGTACCTGATTAGGAAAAGAAAGTTTGCAAATTACAACGTTCGTTGTATGGTTTAAAACAAGCGCCTTTACAATAACACTTGAAATTTGATAGTGTAATGTTGTCAAATGGATTTAGGATCAACGAATGTGACAAGTGTGTATACGTAAAGAGAAATTCTAACGAGTATATTATTGTTTGTCTTTATGTAGACGACATGTTGATTATGGGAAATAGTCAACTCGTGATCGTTGATACTAAAAATATGTTGAAAAGAAATTTTCAAATGGAAGATTTGGGTGTGGCGGATGTTATTCTTGGGATAAGAATTAAAAGAATATCCGAAGGACTTGTACTGACACAATCTCATTATATTGAGAAAGTGCTCAAGAAGTTCAATGCTTAAAACCGTCCACCAGCTAAGACTCCATTGGAGCTTAATGTGCACTTGAGCAAGAACTGAGGTGAACCTGTAGCTCAAGAGGATTATGCCAAAATCATTGGGAGTTTGATGTATATTACTAATTGTACACGTCCTGATTTAGCGTGTCCGGTCAAAAAATTGAGCCGGCATACGAGCAATCCAAATGATGAACATTGAAAAGCTTTAGTAAGAGTTTTGAGATACTTGAAGTATACTCTTAACTTCCGGTTGCATTACTCAAGAGGCTCCCCAGTACTTGAAGGGTACTGTGATGCTAATTGGATATCCGACACTAAGGATTCATTTTCAACAAGTGGATATGTGTTTACTATAGGAGGTGGAGCTATTTCATGGAGGTCCACGAAGCAAACTTGCATAGCCCGATCTACTATGGAATCCAAATTTATAGCTTTGGATAAAGTTGGAGAAGAAGTCGAATGGCTTAGAAATTTTCTTGAAGATATTCCTTGTTGGAATAAACCTGTGCCGTCAGTGATGATTCACTGTGATAGCCAAGTAGCTATTGGTAGAGCACAAAATGAGATGTATAATGGTAAGTCTCGACATATTCGTCGACGACATAATACCGTGAGGCAATTGATCTCAAGTGGTGTTATAACTATTGATTATATAAAATCAATAGATAACCTTGCGGATCCGCTAACCAAAGGGTTAAATCGAGATCAAATGTATAAACTGCTAAATGGAATGTGATTGAAATCCACATCTTAAAAGATGATTATAGTGGTAACCTAACCATGATGACTGGAGATCCCAAGAACTTGGTTCAGTGGGAGAACTAAGCTATAAGAATCTAGTGTTAAAACACTCTTGAAGATTAAGTCTTCATCCATTTCCTAGAAAGCAAGAGAGTGTTGTTACCTGCACGTGGTGAGGTTAAGTCTCTAGACTTTTAATGACTCTTAGAGATAAGTACTGCAGGATACTTGATAAGAGAGTCGCCTATATAAGTGAGAAGTGTTGGCCGCTTCAAGAGAACACTTATGAATCCAAAGAGGTGTCCAAGGCCTGAAACGGACACAAAACGTGAGAATTGATGAGATTGAGATGATATTTCATTAAAGCTATTGACTCGGTATACACCAAGTGTAATACCCCGTCTTTTAGTCCCGAATAAAGTCATAAGACCTCTCGAAATTATGTACTATTATTCAAATTTCCAGACCAAGGTCTCGAAGAATTTATAGGTATTCAAATCATTAAAAGAAAATAAGACTTCTAATAATATTGACATCTTTTAATTAAACAATCATAAAGAGTGATTATTGATATTGAATGCAAACACTTAATCTAGCTGGCGTTTAAGATGCAAAACATTTATAGAAGTCTTGATGCAAGAAATATTAATGATATATATGTTTAATGTAGACTTAGTATTGGCCAATGAGAAGAATCACAATTAGTTAATAAGAACATGGGTAGAGAATCTGAAAATTTTATACGTGCATATACATGGGGTCTGCAAATTTTAATAAATTTAGGGATATATATATATATATATATATATTTTCCGACATGAGTATGGAATAGATAAGTGTTGCTTCATACAAACTTTACAAAAGGCCAAGTAGTAATAAATCTGTATATGTGTACAGTGATTAAGTAAAATACAAAAAAAAAAAATAAAAATAAAATAATAGTGCTAGGAGTGCAGAGCTGAGACATGGCCAACTGTTGTGGCTGCACTCTATTCTTAGACTACAGCTGTAAAGGAAGGAAAGGGACTTCCCAAAATACACTCTACCAAAAAGCACACTACAGTTGGATGAAAAAGAAAGGGAAAGAGGAGACAGCTGATATCCTGCAGACTGGCATAAGCACTCTAGAGGGAGCAGTCCCAGGATGTCCCTGCACAAGAAAAACAAAGAAAATCATTCTTATCAAAAGCAAATCATTCCATTTTAAGTAATAATCCAAGTATAGGCAAAAAGGGGTGGAAGGATACTTTAGTGAAAAGAGGGCTGAGAGGTCGAAGGCACTGCCTCTCTTCCCTTTCACCCTGCAGATTTCTTAGAAGGGTAAACAAGTCACACCACCACCCCTTAACCCTTGCCCTCTTCTATAAATACCCACTATTTTACCTTAGACAAGTTTTACACCCCACAAAAATTTCATTCAAACACTTAGCAAACAAAAATCAGTTTCCCTAACCATACTAAAACCACCTCGAGGACTTAAGGAAGAAGCTCTGCCCACCTCATTACTCAACAAGAAGGGTTGATTTTTAAGGTATACAAATTCGTACCTTAGCTTTTACTCTTTTAGCATTTAGTTCAAACCATCTTCTACTCAAACAAAATGGAGAGATCAGAAACACACATTTATTGTGCTCTCTCTACTGTTCTAAACTGTAGTACTGACTTTAGACATGCTATATATATATATATGCGAACCGATTAGAACTCATTTACAAGTAGGGAATTATGTTAATGCTGAACTGAAACTCAACCTTCCAGATTTGACACTTACTGCTTAAAACTCATCTAAAGATATAGTATGCCAAATACTCCTAGCTGACTTAGGAGACTTTAGAGCTTAAGATCTCTCTTTGTTTCAGATTTAAAAATATATATATATATATAAATCTATAAAACACATATCCAGATTTCAGAACATAGGACCTTTACTTACCTTCAGATTCAGAATAAGAATATATACATAAATATATATATATATATATATAGACTTAAGAACATAGACACATAATCAAATGTTCAGATTTAGAAACCCAACTCATGAGCTTATGAACTTTCAGAAATGAAAATACAAGACTTAGATTCAGAGAATGCAATCTGAAATAGAACTAGAAACAAGGCATAAGAGGCAAGATTTCAGAACACGACTAAAAATTTAAAAGTACATCCAATGCCATTTCAGAAATAAGAATTTATGCACTTAAAACAACTATGATATTTCAGGAATATGAACACATAGATATGCTTCCTAGATATCCTAAAGATTCATAGAATAAACAAACTATACTTCCGAAGCTCAGATTTTGAAGCTCAGAGTTAGAAGCCCAGATTTTGAAGATTTAACAAAATCAGATTCTGAAACTCAGATTGAACCATAATTCTGGAAAAGAACATATATTAAAACAAAACCCCAACTCTACTTAGAATGTTAAAGTAGACGATTTTAGAAAGAAATAAGAGCATATAGAACTCATAAACTGAAAAAAATATAGAAGAGAATTAGATTTAAAGATTTTACTTTGAGAAGGCGACGACAATCGGTGATCAGGGAGCTTTGGCCGTTAGCCGAGAACAAAGGGAGAGCAGAGAGTACAGAATTAGAGATTTTGAGAATTTCCATAAACTAATTAAGAATAAAGCATAAGAAAATGAGAAGGGAGGAACATACCTAAAATCGGGAACCACTAGCCACCAACCGCACAGCTGAGTCGCGGCGGCGAGGCGGAGGAACCGGCACCCTTCGCTGGAGGAGAAGAAGCGAGGGCTTCGACGGAGACTGCTCACGGCCGTGAAGAACGGAGATAAGGAAGAATGAGAGGTTGCGACGCTGTGGAGCACAGAGAAACGCGACACGGTGTCGCTGAAGAGTGGTGTCAAACGATGAAATTGAGGGAGAAAGGTGCGAGGCAGAAGTGGGTGGAAGAGAATGGAGGAAGTTCTGTAGAGTTGTAAGAGTTGGGGAAGAAACGCCTTAGAAGAGTTGAATCAATGTTAGGGTATGTCTCTAATCTTATGGGCTTGGATAGTGAACTATGGGCCAGGTTAGTAGATGTAGTGATTGGGCCGAATCAATTAAAGTGTTTGGCCCGAGTTTAATATCTCAAATGGGCTAATGGAAATAAATTCAATGGACTGAGTCTAATAATTCAAGTGGGCTGGGAGTGTTAAGGGATTTGATTAAGCATTTAATTTGATATTGGTTGAAGTTAAGACACGTTGATGTCTTGTTAAATTAGTTGGGCTGAAATCTAAGTTGAATTTGGTTGGAGAAATTATTAATTGAGTTAGATTATATAATAGTAATTGATCTTAAATTACAATGATTCCCAAAAAGTATTAATTAAGATTATTTGTAGACATAAGACTTAACTGAGCATTTCGACTCAAGATTTAGTATATTCCAAATTGGAATTTTCATTATTAATTTGATTACCCATTACTATTTAATTGGGTTTGTAAAATAAATCAGGATTTAATAAATCTTGGCTAGATTTAAAGTCCTATGAGAATATTTTAGAAAATATATATAAAGTACTAGAATATTAGTCGAGTTAAGACTCGCAAATAATTCTCGAAATAAAAAAAAAAAGATAATATTTCCTCACACTTAGAGAATTTTAGGCATACTCGTAATTAGTATCTCACTTGAGATTTGTTTAAAGGTTTCGACGAGAGATCGAATCCGAATCACGGGAACGAGGGACTTTACTAGCCGAGGCTAATCTGGTAGGCTTTTCTCACTCTATAAAAATATGTGTGCATGTCTTCAGAAATGAAATGAGATATTTTCAAAGCACTGTCTTGCCATAAATGCTTTCGATTTATGTATGATGCCTATCTGTTATATGATAATCGAATTCGGGTTCCAGTGGGTTAGCGTCTCCACTCGAACTAGTGTACACAATGGACTGTGAGCCAGCGAAAGGTTGGCCGGTCGGGTGTCTGCGGGAAGTGGCCACTTCCCCGGCACATAGAAACTTCAGATATGGTTAAATACAAAGAACTAGGACTGATCAGTCAAACTTAGAACTTTCTCAAGAAATGTTTTTGTGAACATAGGTGCTTTAGAGACAAAACCCCTATGTATCACCTAGAATGGCTTGACAGTTATATACGTAAGTGTGCGATTTCGGCACGTGTCTACTGAGTACAATTTGTACTCAGCCCTGCATGTATTTCTAAACGTGCAGGTTAAGAACGAAGAAGATACGGGTGCTATGTCGGGCTTTTTGTCGGACTCCTAGTAGCTGACTCTTGGGGGTTCTGCGTGTCTTCATACACGTAGGACTTTTATTACGCGATCCTATATGTATTCCGCTGCTAGACCCTTATGTAATAAGACCGAGTTTTGAACTCTTTAATTTAGTTACGTGATGTAACGAGCTTATGACTCTGACTTCATGAATTTACGGAATGAACCCTTGATTTATGTTATGAGAGGAATATTCATTGTCTTACTCTCGTCTTTTATTCCTTTCATTAGTCACGTTCCCGGCTTTACTAGACTTAGTAGAAAGCGGGCGTGACACCAAGGAGGAATAGTTCAACGCATCGTGTCCTCTAATCCGCTGGTATTCCCGATAGTGTTAACTAATGAAAGTTCAAAACTACAAGTTACTTTTCCTAATGTAATATTATCTCTTGAGAACTGAGTTGTGTCTGCATTCATGCATATGCATTTTTACTCATGTGTGGGATTGTTGGAAAAAATTAATTTTGAGTTTGTAGGACTCTTAATTAATTTTGAACTCGTAGGGTTCTTAATTAATTTGTTGGTGGATATTTAATTCTACGTGAATTAAATAGTTGAGAATTATCTACAATTTATGTAGACGATTAAGCATCTTATATTTCTCTAAAATCGATTTTTCGGTGAGTGAAATATGATATGCTTTGACAAGTGAATGGATTTTGGGCTTGATCCTAATTAATTGAGTTTATCTTAGTTAATTTTGGAAGATTTATATTGATAGCCCATTATCAAATTGGGCTTAGAAATACTAATGTAGTGATTAGCCCAATTGCATGATCCATTAATTGATTTAAGTGATGAATGTGGCTTTACAGCCATATTAAATAGCACTTATGCTATACTTTATGTTGCATTTTAAAACCACCGAAATGCCAACATGTTTATGGCATATTATTGCCGTAGAGTAATTGGCTGACCAGATTTAATATTATCATTATGATAGTATTAATGTGTATCCCTATGAGACACTATAAAAGGAGGAGGTGTGAGATTGTCTCAAACACACCAACAACAAGTTCTCCTCCTCCTCTTTTAGTTGCATGTTTAGTAGTATAGTTTGCTCGGTTCTCTAATCTCGTCAAGTTCGTCGGAGCCTTGAGAGTTTGTGGCGCTACTATTCTAAAGGACGAAGCCGTTTTATCTTTGGGGGCGATACGTCAATCCGTGAGCACTACCGGGGCGTATTTCGTCTTGCGGAGATAGGACTCCTCGACTCGGCTATATAGTTTGTATTTACTTTAATTGTCAATATATATTTTTATTTTTCACGATCTACTTTTATTGTATCTAGCAACATGTATTCAACATGTCCAACGACCTACGACCTGTGCTTGATCGATCTTGTGATCGTCCTGTTTTTATCCTTTATCCAATGAATTCTTATCCTTATCAAGTTGCGGAAAGAGGTCACTTTTCTCGACTCGACTTCAACAACATTTTTATTTTATTCTATTTTATTAATATTTCTGTAATAGAATAAATTAGCAAGACAACAACCATTTGTAATCTCTTTTCCCAAATATTTTACAATATTTTTTCTAACAAAGGAAACTTCAACTTCGAGTGGTAAAATCAGTTAAGGAAACCTAACAAAAGGATAGGAAAAGCAAATGAGATTGTACATATATATGCAGTATATTTAGCTAGACAATGACTAATTATGAAGAGTATTATTCTCCATAATTAACCTTTGCACATATATATACATGATGATCAAGAAAGATTAATTTAATAATGAAGTATTATCATTCTTCTAACTTGGGCCCCTTAAAAAAAGTCTATCAATATAATTCCTCCGAAAAACTGAAAAAAGATGCATTTCTTATATAAACATAGAGATACTGATTCATATAGTGACCATACACAATACATATTTCAACAGAGTATAAGGTTTGTGAAATGGAAACCTGCAATTTAATGATGGCGACTTTTACTCTCGAAATCATCTCGAAAAACACAGTTTTGATATATACACTATCGAATTACAGTGGTTTTAAATATGGATGTAAATTTAACTCGAAAATGTAGGTTCATCAATTCGAAATCGAATATGATTAGAGCAGAAAAATTATAATTCAAATTTTTCTAGTTTGAATGGGTTGACCGAAAACAACCCCAATCCGATATTGCTAGTTCAAAAAGAAAGTGGGGTAGCATGATTAACCAAATGAAAAATAAAAAAATATTTGTAAAATATATTTGATTTTATAATGTGTTAAAGTTGTATTTATCATTACCTCCAATTAATTTATCGCTAAGTAAAATAATTATGATATATTTTTGTTACGATATCAACACATTTTTATATTGTCTATGTCTCACTATTAATGATTTTTTTACTTTATACACGACTACAAAAAAATATTTAATGATTGTTTATTACACAAAAATCAAGATGTCTCTCATATGTTAATTTTTATCTAATAAGAAAATGAATTATTTTTAGTGAGACGTCCCAGGATGAAAAATGGGCCGTAATTAATTGGACATATGAAGTATTTGAATTTATTCATGTATAAATTTAATCTTTAACTATGTGTTAAATTTTCATTTTAATTAGTATTATATTTTACATAATTTATTTTAATAAATATTTAATCATAATATATATATATATATATATATATATATTAAAAAATTCATTCTAGCTTCATTGAATGGATTAGGCATCATCAACCCTAAAACAATTGTCGATTTATTAATTTAAGTAGAATTTATATGTGTTGCAATAACTCATTAATTGAATTATTCTTTTTCTCTTTAATCGGAAAGCTAGAATTATCTTCTCCTTTTTTATCAAGTGGACTTTAATATCATGAAATCTGTCTAATATTTGCAAATTGCAAGTATACAATGGAATGGAAGTATTATGTACTCTTTTTCCTAAGCATGATTTCGAAATCGAAGGAATCCCAAGTCATTTATATTTGGTTCAAACACATTGAGTACTCTCACTGCAAAAAAATTAGTCTTATATGACACTTGAAATTGTCACCGAAAATATCTTAAATTGACACTTTAGCTATTATGGCATCTTATGGAAGTGCCATGAGAATCAATGTAACAATAGATAAAATGTAATGAAAAATGACTTATAACTTCACTCTAGGTTGTGCCTACAGATTATGTGTTGTGGCACATTTTAGTGTGAGAAAATATTATCTATAATTACACTAATTTTATTTTCCAGAAATTCAAGATAATATTTAAATATATATTTTAAGTTTATAATTTTTTGTAAACTGCTTTAACTTCACGTTAGTTTTTAATTACTTTTTAAACCTTTATTTATTTATAATTACATATTCCATTTTAAATATTAATAATTAATTTTTTTCCCTATACTTATTTTTAATTACATTTTCATCCTTTCAGAATTTAAATATTTTTTTTTTCACATTCATTTAGGAAACAATCAGCCGAATTAAAAAGTGAATTTTTGTAACAATTCAAACTAAACAATTCATTTAGGAAACAATTCACTGGAGGGCATATATTGAATATTATTAATCATATATTTAATATGATTAATAATATAATTAATTTTATCTATGTAATAACAACAAAATACATAAAAGTAAAAAAATCCTTATATACTAATTATAAAGAACCATCCAACAAATGTCATCAATATTCAATGGTAAATAGTAAGCAACAAATTGTCCTATATTTAAATAGAAACTAGATATAAATGAAATCTATACTAACTTGCACTACGACTTCATAGCTCATTGGCAACTCCGAATGCAAACTCAATAGTCATCAATAGCCAAAGGGTGTCACCTGCACACACAAGGTAAATATACTTTAAGAATAATATTAAAATATATTTAATAATTTTATAGTAGTAAATTTTTTGTTATAAAACATATCAGAGAACAAGGCCAAGCTATCATTTCACCAAGTGTTTGAGAAAACTCTTGAAAATGTCCATATGGCCTAACCAATTGCTCCTTAGGTTCAATCACCACTTGCACATTTACTTCACACCAATTTAATCCTAACATTTGTCCCCCGACTTCCGTACTCAGATTTAGACTGTGAATACATCCTTTAGCTACGATATTTTTGGTGAAGAGACTTCTTAGAGAAACATAAGCTCCAACCTTAGACATTAAACATAATTAAAATATAAAAAAAACATTTCTAAAATATACTATTATTTGATAATACCAACTTTATAATTGAAAAGGAAGTTAGCAAGTACCTTAAGAACAGGTTCATTTTCCATGGAATTCGGTGTGGAAGCCCGAATATTTGTTGTATCTTGCATAGTATCAACTTGAGAAGGATGAGATCTTCGTAGTGTTGAAATTTCAGCCTGGAGTTGAGCAATTTTTTCTTTATGCTCCATTATTAATCTATTTGATGCAGTACTAGGGGATTCACTCCATACATCAGATGGGCATATTCCTCGCCCCATCATCCTTACATGACCGGGTTTATCCTTGCCTATGATTTGAGAAAATATATCATTTGGAGCAATTGCATCTTCAGAACCTTCAGGAAGTTCATTGCTACGTTCTAGCATTGCGGACTGATTATAAAGTCACAATAAAGTAAAGTATATGTTAGACATTAAATATAATAATAATTAATTGCATAATTCATATTAAATATATCAAAGATAAGTGGTTGAAACGTACATAATTACTCAAGACAACATCACTTGCATTTCCACTCGAAGAAACAAAACACGTCTTAAATAGTTCAACACGAGATGGGCATCGTCCCTGTTCCTTTGTCTAAGAATAATTATATTATTTTGTTAATAAATTATTATCAAACCATAATGAAACTAAAAAGAAAAAGCAATATTACCAATCTGGCTTCAACTTGGGCAAATGGAGTCTTTCCTGTTCTCTGATTCATTATCTTTTTAGCTCGAGCATTTTTGTTTCTCGCACTTGCTTTCTAATATCAAATTGAAAAGCGAAAAAGAAATAGAAATTAAACAAATGAAATACTTATTATATAAAGTATTTTTAGAATATACCTTTGCTTCATCTGTTCTCCAATAAGCAATAAGCTTGATCCATTGATCCTCAGAAACCCTATCATTTCTTCCATGTATCAAAATTCCAATTGGAACATCATCATTATAATATGTTTTTTTCAAATAATGCTTCCAATTTTTCCATTTGTGCCCGATGGATTTTATAATCCATTTCTCTGCAGTGGGAGTGATCACTTCGAAACGTACCTGCATCAAAATGTTAAATATATTGGAAAATAAAAGAACATTACAATCATAAAAGTAGTGAAAATATTGTAGTAAGTACACAAGATAATGTTAAAAATATCCAAACGCATAGGAGTGAAAATGTGAAAACATAATAAATTAGAATACCTTAGCTGTTATAAAAGATTACCTTTACAAGTTCTAGCATCTCATTCTTTTTGGCCCTTGGCATAGCATGCCAATTATTGACATCTATGGGACAATATTTACCATTTCTTGCGATTGAACCTAAGAAATGACAAAGCTTGCTAGTTTCACCACTTATAGGTTGACCATACTTATTATATGTCATGGGAATGAGTGGTAGGTGTGGGGGGCGGCCCCAAATAGTTTTCATATAGGTCGGACCTCTCACTTCTTTTTCTATAATTTAGAAATGGAAATTAAGAATTTGATATTATTAAGCCAAAGAATTTATACTAAACCAGCATTTATGCACTGTAAGAATAATGCATTTACACATATTTCTCTCAAAATGTAAGCTAGTGATTTGCAGTATTGTCCAAAATAATCTAAATGATACAGAGCTCTTCGAAATTTAAATTTACTCATAGAACTTCGTCTCCCAATACCTGTAATCTGAAGAAAAAAAAAGTAATAAATATCAATGTTTCCAAAACATACACTCAATATATTCATGTGAAAACTAGAGACACAAAGAAAAATTTTTGTATATCCCAATTATCTTTAAATTCTCATCAATCCACCGCAATAAAGCAATGTCAAAACATAATATTGAGAGAAACCTAAAAAAGCCTCAATAATTTACATTAATATCTTGCACAGTCACAAACCACTATCACTGTATTATACAAAAGAATAATTTAAAAAAAAATAAATGTATTAAGCAAACGTACCATTTTGAATTTTACTGATTAATGTCAATCTCAACTCCATCGGCATCTTCACGTACCCAGCTAGTGTCGCCAAAGTCTATATTAACGGGAGGGGTGCAAATACTACTTTGTAAGTATGTGTCAACATCAATGGAAGATTTCATATTGTATTGAGTTCGTGCAGTTGTAGTGACAACTACACTCCATTGTGGCTCAGTTGGATCCTGGATATAAAACACTTGTTCGGCTTGGGAAGCTAGAATAAATGGCTCATTGTGACGTATCACATTCGAAAAATCAACTAATGTAAACCCATCAGCATCTCTCTTCAGTCGTCTACCTTTTGACACCCAATCACAATCAAATAATACAATCTTACGTCCAAAACCATAATCTAATTCGATGATATCTTTTAAAATCCCATAGTAGTCCAACTCACTTAAGATTGGATTTGAATATCTAACACTTGAAAAACTTGAGGTTGTGGCCTTCACACGTACCCCAGAATTTTGTGTCTTCTTTTGTACTTTCCAGATCTTTTGTGTTAAATCTAACTCCATTAACAAGATACTTGTTAAATTTCAACCCAATGAAATTAGGCCGACCACCAAGCAGTCTCAATTCTAAAGCTAGATTTTCGTCATCCATTTGTAACCCTGTAACCTGTTGGAAGAGTTTAGATTCATAAAAATCTAACATGTAGCTATAACATTATTATTATTATTATTATTATTATTATTATTATTATTATTATTCTTAATATATAACTTACATATTGAGAAAACCAATCAGCAAAACTCTCACTATGGATGCGTTCACGTTGATGGCGAGCAACACGAGGATTAGATTGTTCAACTATTACCCGATGTTGCCTAAACCAAAACAAAATCCATTAAACATTAATGGCAAAATATTATATAAGTAAAAAAAAAGTAAGGAAACAACTTACTCAATGTATGGTGTCACAGCTTCACAATTAAACAAAATATATTGGTGTGCTTTCTTTAATGTCTCAGCTTCAAATCTCGTAGGAATTCCCTTTCCAAGAGAACAACCGGTAGTTGTAAACACGTCTAATCTGAATGTCGGATTATCATTTAAAACCTCGTTCCTTGATGCTCGATTAAACTTTGTCTCAACATAATCAGCTAGATACATTGAGCAAAATGTCAAACATTCTTCTGCTAAATATCCCTGTGCAATCGAACCTTCAGGTCTGTTCCTATTTCGCACATATGATTTCAATTTGCCTAAGTACCTAGTTAGAAAAATAATAGATAAAATAAGAAATATGATATTTTTAATACATTTCATAATATTTCATTTAAATAAGGTTTATCATAACGAAATTTAAGTAATAATTTCAAAAGATTTTATAAATATCCATATTACCTTTCTATCAGATACATCCAACGGTAGTGAACAGGCCCACCTAACTTCACTTCTGTAGCCAAATGTATTGTCAAGTGTACCATTATATCAAAGAATGACGGTGGAAATATTTTCTCTAGCTGACAGAGCACCACAATAATATCTTTCTCCAAAGAAACTACATCACTTGGACATATATTTTTAGAGCATATTTCTCTAAAGTACTTGCTTAATTGAAGTAGAGGTGAACGTATCGATTTTGAAAGTGTTTTTCTCAATGCTATAGAGAGTAATTGTTGCATCAGAACATGATAGTCATGACTTTTTAAGCCTAATAGTCTTGGTGGTTTTAACTGAACACACCTAGAAATATTTGAGGCATAACCATCGGGAACTTTAATATTTTTCAAAATCTCACAAAACATTCTTCTCTCATTCCTATTCATGGTGTATGATGCCGGAGGCAAATAAACCTTCCCAGACTCTTTAGTAATAGGATGGAGTTCAGGTCTAATTCCCATTTCTTTCAAATCAAGTCTTGATTTGTAATTATCTTTCGACTTACCATCCGTTCCCAATAACGTTCCACAAATACTCTCGCAAACATTTTTCTCTATATGCATGAAGTCGAGATTGTGGCGCAACACATTATCTTTCCAATAGGGCAAATCAAAGAATATGCTCTTTTTCTTCCAATTGAAAGGCAGTTGTGGATTATCATTAACGAGCTTACCAAATCTAATTGGAAAGTCTTTGAGTTCTTCCACCACCTCATCACCAGATAATCGTTTAGGTGGTTGTCCATGCTCAACTGTTCCATCAAAGAGTCGTGTATTCTTCCGAAACTCATGGTCGCGGGGTAGAAACTTTCGATGACCCATGTAACAAAACTTCCCACCATTGCGCAATCTAAGAGAATGTGTTTCTTTGTTACAAATTGGGCAGGCAAATTTCCCTTTAGTACTCCACCCAGATAAATTTGCATATGCCGGAAAATCGCTAATTGTCCACAATAGTGAAGCATGTAATTGGAAATTTTCTTTTTTTGACGCATCATAAGTTTCAATTCCTACTTCCCACAAATCCTTTAGATCAGCGATTAGCGGTTGCAAATAAATATCAATATTGTTTCCTGGTGCTGATGGACCAGGAATCAAGAGAGATAGCATAAAGTATGGTTCTTTCATGCACATCCATGGAGGAAGGTTGTAAGGAATCAATATGACAGGCCAAATATTGTGTGTTGAACTCATGTTTTGAAATGGATTGAATCCATCTGAGGCTAATCCCAAACGAACATTGCGAGACTCTTTAGCAAACAAGGGATACAAACTATCAAATGTCTTCCATGCTGGGGAATCAGCCGGATGTCTCATATAAGTATCATTTTCACGGCAATCAGAATGCCATCTCATATAGGAAGCCGTCTTCACAGACATAAATAATCTTTGTAACCTTGGTTTGATAGGAAAATACCATAAAACCTTTTGTGCGATCTTCCTCTTCTCGCCTGTAGGATCTTTAGCAGAAGTATGCCATCTTAGCACATGACATGTGTCACAAGAAATTTTACCTTCATTAATCCCCCAGTATAGAGTGCAATCATTTGGACAAGCATCAATTTTTTCATATCCAAGCCCCAATTCTTTCATCAGCTTCTCAGCTTCATAGTATGACTTCGGTAGACCAATCATGGCATTTGGAAAGGCTTCTCTTAAAAAACCGAGAAGTATATCGAAAATTTTATTATTCAACCTCCCAAGGGACTTTATGTGTAGTAAACGGATAATGAATGAAAGTTTGGTGAAATTTTCACACCCTTCATATAATCTTTCTTGTGAAGCATCAATCAATTTATAAAATTGTCCTGCTTTCCCACTAGCAATCTCCGCATCTACTTGACTAGTTTGTTCTTGCATAATATCATCTTCTATCGAAACTCCAAAAGCATCATGAAGTAAACTTTGCATATCATCATTACCTATAGCATCTGAATTATTATGTTCACTCTCAATATTACTAGGAACTTCTCCATGAGCTATCCATTGGGTATATCCAGGAATAAATCCATCAACTGTCAAATGCTCATATGCCTCATCTCTACTCGCAAATATACCAATTTGGCAACGCTTGCACGGACATAATATTCGATCATTTACACTTGCATTACGAAAAGAATAGTCCAAAAAATATTGAAGGCCATTTTGGTATTCATCTGTCACTCTTGACTTTGTCATCCAACTTCTATCCATCTCGTGTGAATAAATTTATATTTCCTACCAAAGTTTAATAATTAATGAAGTAAGTCAGAAACAATATTAACTAATATATCATGTTATCTACATACTCATATATTCTATTTTTGTGTCTCGTACCTTCTAGACAGTGGCTTAGACAATGAATTATCACACTTTATACTAGTTAGTCTCTTTGTTACAATAAACAGAGAAGTCTTTTATGAGTGTTACTTTTCAATTTAGAACAACATAACACGTGTAGATGAGCACTTAATTATTATCAACAATGTAAATAGATATAGAGAGGTAGAAAGAATCAAACCGAGTTTGAAATCAGTGTGGAAACGAGCTGCAGAAAGGGAAAACAGAATGCAATTAATATTATTTTAGCATGCAAGACAGGTGTTTGACAAAATGCTTCATAGAGTTTTTAAAATTTTAAGCGCTTAATTTCCAGATTTATACATCAATTTCATAAACAAAATGAAATCTACATAAATTTTACCTTGAATAAAAGAGATGCATCAAATTTACCTCTTCTAATACCAATTGTTATAACACAAACGAATAGATGATAACAAAAAAGAAAGTCGGGGTTGGCCAGAGACAAACTCACTATCCCAACTATAGAAGTCTCCTTTGGCCGGCCGTTGAGTTCACGATTCCAGCGATTCCGCTACTGTGATTAATCGCAAGTTTTATTTCAAAGTTCTCTGTTTGATTTTGTGTTTTCAAACTCTCTTATCGTTATATTTAAATGGCCAAGTCCTTTTACTTAATCATTTTTATACAAAAGAGAGAGAAAGTAGTGACAAAATGGGGGAGGGGAGACGTCAGACGTGTATTTGAAGGATTAAAAGAGAAAGTAAAAGTTTAATTGTTAAGATATTATATTTACTTTTCATTATCTTAATTTAAATAAGTAATTTTATACAAATTAAATACTCTCTCCGTCCCATGGTCCTCCTTTTTCCATAAAGCACACTCATTGGAAAAAGAAATAGGACCACTTTCATGGGACAGAGGGAGTATTAAATTTATTATTTAAAAAGACAAATATATTCTTTCGATCTAAAATTCCAATTTTTAAAATTATTTTTAATTTAAATTATAAATTATTTATTAAATTAAATTAAAATTTAAACTATAAATTTGTATTTGAAATCAGGACGAATTTTTTCAATTTCAAAATTTGAAAGCCAAGAAGTCTAGAACGAGACCGGTACCGAGACCATGATATTAAAAAAAATTAAATCGATACTTGAGGACTTCTAGACATGTACTTGATCTAGAAAACATATATTTAATTAATATAATTATTTTCAAAATTTTGTAAGATTTTAATTATTCTAGAAAATATTGTTTAATTTATCATAATCATTTAAGAAAGCATAATTAGTCAAAATAAAGGTTAATGGGATTTTGTTGGCATACGAAATTAGCTATAATTTAAATGACATGTTGGTGGTGTCAAGAAAGATGTTTTAAATTACATTTATATATGAGTGTGTAGTATAAGTATTTAAAATTATGTAACAATAGATAGTGAATGATATGTGTAATAACTGGATATCTATTATTACACGAATTCCAACGTGTCACAAAATAAATGTAGTTTAAAGCCTTTTTTCTAGTAGTGTCTCTCCCCACCAACTTTCTTCTTACTTTGTTGTTTTGGTCCGTTCATCAAATTTTTTCTCACTTTTATTTTTATTTTTGACAATCCCTCTTTTTTACCCATTTATCCTTACAATTAAACAAAAATTTCTTAAATATCATTAATGGGCTCACATATTAATCAACTCAATATACAAACACAATCTAATTAATCTAACTTAAATCTAAACCAAATTAATCTAACTTAAGCCCAAACTAACCCACTAACACCTAATTAATTTAACCTAACACCTAAAACCCATTAACACTTAATTAAATCAACCCTAACCCCCAAAACCCATTAACCCATCCCAGTAACACTCGAATGTTTTGTAGATCTAGGGTGTTCTAGATCATTCTCACACATCTCTCCCTCAAACCCTAGATCTCCTCCCATATTCTTCTGCACCGTAATCAGAATGTATCCATCTCTCTCCTCTCCTCGATCACTTCACGCCTCAAACCCTAGATCTCCTCCCATCGTTGCCATCTCCCTCCTCTCCTCGATCACTTCACGCCTCAAACCCTAGATCTCCTCCCATCGCTGCCATCTCCTCCCCTTCTCTGTCAGAGGAAGCTCTACCCTTACCATCATCTCCTTTTATGGAGGGTTCTTCGGGTTCTATCCCACTGGCTACGTCAACTGAATCCATCTATGGAACCTTCTTGGTTTTTCTCATCCTCTGACACTGTAGTTTCAGAAATGCCGCTCGATTCCATGGTGGAGCCTTCAACTGACACAATTGAGAGGCTGTATAAGTTTGTGTTTTAGGGTGAAACTTAGGGTTTGTCTTTGATTACTTTGGTTTCTGTTTGTGTGAATGTAGGGGCGGTGGGAGAAGGAGAAGCAGATGGTTATGAATCTGTAAAAACCAAGTGGTTTGAGGAGAAGAAGGCATGGTTCAAAGCTTGTGCTGCTCTTTGGTTCCTATTAGTCGTTGATTTTTTGAATCTAGACTGACTCAGGTTCAATTCTTACTTCTTGTATTTAATATGAGGCATAGTTGGCCTATGATGTGATCTGATTATGTTTGAGGCGTAGTTGGCCTGTGATGGATTGCATGTGTTTGAGGCGTAGTTGGCCTGCTATGCTTTGATTCTGTGCTGTGATTGTGTATGAGGCATAGTTGGCCTGTGATGGATTGATTGTGTTTGAGGCGTAGTTGGCTTGTTATGCTCTGATTTTTGTGATCACCTTATGATGTTGTGTATCAAATTGTGTCCTTGATTCTGTGCTCTGATTGTTGTGATCGCCCTATGATGTTGTGTATCTGAGGGTGTTGTTGTGATGAAACCCTACAATCTAATGTTTTGCCTCCACTTGTAATATGTAATTTCTTGAAGTGTAGGTTAATTAAATGACATTTAAGTTCTATAACCTCTATTATGAAATTTTATTGAGCGTGTAATACCTTACTGAATGTTATTTAAGTACTGACACCTCTATGAATCTAGTTTTCAAGTTTATGTGGTTAGTTATTGTGATTTGTAGTGTGTTAAATCAAATGCAAAGCATGATAAATAATTCAATGGTGCACAAAGTACCCAATATTTGGGGTAAAATAAGAGTTTACATGCTAAACAACAACCATGACTATCTACTGTGTTCTTATACTGTAAACCAGTCAACAAAACCTTACAACCCAAAAAACTGTCATACAACCCAAAAACCTTCCTAAAAACTGTCTTCAACTAGCTTACAACCCAAAAATTGTATTCAATTGTTCCATGTTATAACTTGCTCCCACATTGTTCATTTGTAAGTCCAAAAACTCCAAGCATTCTCTAATTAGTCCTCACTAAGTTCTAATGTCTTTGTTTGGTATGTTTTAGTCTTGTTTTACACGATGTTTCGATTCTCGTTTCATAGCTTTAGATTTATATTATTTTGTATTTTGGTTCGTATTTACGCCCTGTTACCGTAATTGCATGTAGGTTGTTTGGTGTAAAAATTGGCGTGAAATATAGTTGTAACGAAGAAGATTGGATAGCATAGGATTAAATTTCATCTCGATAGAATTCCGTAGCCGCAAACGGATCCAAAATTAGAGTTCAAATGAGGGAGAATGGGCCGAAACAAAATCGCTGCGCACAGGAGGACCGGGGGCTAGGGCCGGATGGGCCCCGAGCACCCGCTGGGCGAGCCATGCGGCTGAGACAGAAACGCGAGCCCAGTGCCCGCTGGACCCTCCGCGGGCGTTGAGCGTGATTTTTGGATGCGTTTTATGCTATTTAAACCCCTTTTTGGGCGTTCTTTTCACCCCCAACTTATATTTTCTCTCTTCCAAATCCTAGATAAACTTTTATTATTTGATTTCCTTATAGTTTAGTCTCGGGACGAAGGATTGAGAGAGAGTTTGACGCCCAATCCAAGATTTTATCTTAGTAAGTTTTATTTAATTCTTATCTTTGAATGTTTTTATGGATTGAATTGTTATTCTCTACCAAGGGTTTAGAATTAATTTAATTAATTATTGATTGTTCTTGATTCATGCTTCTTGATTTAACTTGTGCTTATTTAATTGAGACGATTGACCACCGTTTTTGATTATTTGTTTGTTGGTTGAGATCGAGAGATAATTCCAACATAAAACTTGGGTTAAATCTTTAATAATTCAAAATCGGAAACATAGGAATTATATTCGTGGTTTATTTGTGATTCTTCTCTATGTGATTCAAATACGAAAGTTATAATTATGGCTTAATTATTGAATACGAAAGTTAGTATTAAGCAACTTTAGGAAATCATTAATTAACTTCGAATCATTGTTCTTAATTGAGAAATTTTTCTTAGGGTAATTTAATATGTGAGTCGTGATTACTGTCTAGTTAAGAATACGTAAGTAATTAATTAGTCCAACTATTAAGAAGCCCTTAATGAACGAACAATAGCATGAATTTAGGAGCATGATTTAATTGATTTTAGATTTTCTTAACTATAAGCCCTTAAATCTGGAATCCCACATTTTTATTGTCTTGTTTATTTATTTTATTTCTTATTTTCTCATGCTTATTATTGATTAGAGTGTTTAAGATTTCTATAGTCTGATAGTGCATGTATAATCTGAAAAAACTCACCTTCTTGATAAGGCATTCTTTCATGACATCCTTTGTGATAGAATTTATGGGTTTTGTTTCCATTGTGCCTCTGATTCTGTTTTTTGAGTTCCTTTTGGATGGCTACAATTATGTAAATGGGAACATACCAAGTTTCCCATCAAATATGACCTCACCTTGTGTGCCTAACTGTGGTATGCTTTCAACACACATAAACATCACATTTGTGATAAATCTTTTTGATTTGCAATGCCTATATGGATCTGTTTCTTCAGGCAAGATGTAGTATCTATCTGTTGTCTTTGTCATATACATTTCTCGTCTATGTGAACCATATTGTGCATTGTTTGAAACTTGACTGCTCCATCTAATAAATTTGAGTCTAGATGACTCAAACTCCATCTTAATCTCGCTATCTTGTTCATTTCGGTTAAATATAGTTTAATTGTGCTAGTGTGTGCTCGTATTTCCTTCTCATGCACCCATTTTCCAATCAAACTCTTGCTTATATTTAACTTAAATATCATCTTTCTTATCGAAGATCTTTCAAGCACGGTAAAAGTTCTAACCTTTTCTATACCTAATTTCATTATATCCTTGTGTTGCAAGCCCAACCTTTTTTATTTCAGGTGCATGGCCTCCCCCTCCTCGAGCTGCTGTTTTATTGTCATCCATTGGGTGTAAATTGTTCGCCTCGACACACCAAATTTTGTTGCAGCTTGAGATTGGGCTCCATGCTCTAATTCTCACTACTAGAAAAATGGACATAGATAACACAAAATAGATAACGCTTTGTTTGAAAAACTGTTATGTATGTGCGTCCTTTTTATTTTCTTAAAAGTTTTACAATAAACCGTTATGTTTGTGAGTTTATCATAACACTTCCTAACACTTTATTACAAAACGTTATGTAAGATATGTATTATACATAACGGTTTCAAAAAATTGTTATATTAAAGTGTTATTAATAATATGAAATTTATAACAATTGTGTTAGTTGTTATGTATTGTCTATAAAAATTGTTATATATTGTAATTAAACTAAATTGTCTAACAAATAAAAAAAGATATAATCCATATTTCAAGAACATAAATTCAATAAAATCAATTTTATCCAATTTTCTTTCTTTTAAACACTTATGTTTTGCCAGAAGATAAAATTTAAAAACAAATAATACAATACACAATTAATACTTGAGCACCAATCAAATGAAATATGAAGTGAAAATTTAAAAACAAACCACTATTGCTGCAACATGGTGTTGACATCCTCCTCCCACAAATCGCTATTCAAATTCTCACCCGTCGGCAGATCGTCTTCTACGGCAAACTCCCGTGCCTTCGCGTCCTCCACCGCCTTCGACTTCGCCCTGATAGTACAAGGAGTTTTAATCCTCTTAAAACCAAAACCCCAAATTTATTAGGGTTCTACACATTTTATTTCATTTACCAAAAAAAATGCAATTCTCAGGTACTTTTTTTTTTATCTCTTTCCTCAGGTACCTCTTTCACCCCTAATTTTCATTTTAGAAGACAATTATATGTGTATATAATGATAGTTTCGAAATTGGATGACTTCACAGATCCACTACCGAAGAAATTATATATGCATTCTGAGACATTTATTTTCTCTTTTTCTTTGAGGGTACCCATAATGGTGTTTATGTGTATGATAATAATGTATTCATAACTGATGACTTCCTAAATTATAGAAAGATATTTTTTTTATTCTCCAATTGATTTTCATTCATATGGTTTCTTAATTTGCAATATTGGAGAATGTTGTGCAATGTGATATTGATTTTGAGATGACTTGTTCTAGACTATGACATTCTGTTAATTGCTCATTTTATACTTGAGAAAATTGAAATTTTCCATTTTTGATTGTGTTAAAAAAGTAATTAAACTATTATGAAGAATCTTTATCTTCGGCATTTATGTAGGTGGATGTTTCTTGTTATTGTACAAGTATATTGATGATGATGATGATATTTTGTTGAATGAGAGTTCTTTTTCTTCTACTTCTTAGGTTAAGAAACATACTCATTGGTATGTTTTCTTGTATCCATGTCATCCGTTGATAACGATTTTTATGTAAGAATTGACAATAATATAATTTTAACCTAACTGAATTTATATGTTTTAATTAAGAATCTGCTTCATTCATCAGTTGGCTTCAAGCTTCTAAATACCACTAGTAAGGTGGGACTCAGCATGCAATATAAGTTTCTATGCAAAACTTCTAAATATTACTAGTAAGGTTGGACTAGACATGCTTCATAAGTTTCTATGGATTTTTTGCACCGACAGATTCTCTTGCGCGTTCTTTTCCTAATGACACTTTATTCTACTTTGTCTTGAAAACCATATTTAATTAGTAACAATTTTATGAGACTTATCATGTTACATTGTTGTTTAAGTATGCCGAAGATATAATTTTGATTTTCATTAATATACCATCTATAGTAGATTAGAACTACCAGCTTGAGGGACTAAATTATCCTCATCCAAGAAAAGTCTCATACATACTTTGTAGGAATACATGTTTAACTTGTACTAAAATAACAGTGGCGTAGTTTCTTTTGCATATAATTTTGTGGACCCATTTACCAAGGTTTACTACTTTGGTTAAATTTTGAGACGAGATTTTTGCATGTTGAGACGTGAGAATCAGAATCCGACTATGAGATCGGTTTATACCAAGGTAATTCTATCGATCAGACTTCTGCTATCATGTTAGAGTAATCTGCCTATTTTACTACTTTCTGGTTTTATTTGTTGCGATTTTGAGCTTGGAGTAGTCAATGAATCTTTTATTTTTTTTGAAAGATTATGATAAAAATAAGGAGGAAAGACACAAGCAATCTGCTCTAAATTCCAACCCTCCATCACGGAATCCCCACTGCAATCTTTCTCAATTGATGAGGTATAAATTATCTTGAAAGTTTCTCATTTCCTTTATATTGTCATTTCATTATACAACTGAACATTCACTTCAGAAAGAAGAGGAGAGAACAAGTGCTTTTGTAGCATGAATCTTAGTTCTTGATTTTCAACAATCATATTTGTATGACTTTTTGACACCCATTTTGTTTTGTTTAATTTTTGTTGCCTGTCATTCTCATTTTCTTTAATGTGTTATTATGATGAAGCTATTTTATGTTCTTGGAATATGTGATGAGATGTATTAGGAGATATCTGTACAAATACATGAACTGAAAATATGTGTAAGTCTAGGTAATCATATGTATAATATTATATATATATATATATATATATATATATATATATTGTTGGGTTTGAACGG
The DNA here is from genome assembly GCA_026898415.1 of Leonotis leonurus. Lineage (NCBI taxonomy): Eukaryota > Viridiplantae > Streptophyta > Magnoliopsida > Lamiales > Lamiaceae > Leonotis > Leonotis leonurus. The sequence goes on along the minus strand of JAPKLX010000358.1, from coordinate 131,677 downwards.
TGGAAATAAGAACAATAACAATGACAAATAGAATAGAACACAGGAATTACGTGGTTCGGCTCAAAATCAAGCCTACGTCCACGGGAGAACAGAGATCAATTTACTAATTTCAAAACAGAAAGAAGTTACAGAGATTACAATGAACACTCAAGGATTTACTCTCTTTCTTTCCCCTCGTGTATCACTCTCCCTCTCTCTCTAGAAATTTACAAGTGAATCTAAGATTTTTCCAAGAGTGTCTACAATCACAGAGCTACGAGCTATATATAGATACAAGAAATAATCCCATGGAAATCACTAGAAAGATGTAGATGGCAATTCCCAAATATTCCAGATTGATTCTGTTAGATGCAACTAACTCCCGTACAATC